>JAGDFM010000165.1:9153-70884 GCA_019155715.1 Phytophthora pseudosyringae | reverse complement strand
CCCCCCCCCCCCCCCCCCCCCCCCCCCCCCCCACCCCCCCCCCCCCCCCCCCCCCCCCCCCCCCCCCCCCCCCCCCCCGCCCCCCCCCCCCCCCCCCCCCCCCCCCCCCCCCCCCCCCAGCCCATGTACCATGTGGCCGAGATGGTGCGCGACGCTCGGCGCGACATGGCGGAGCGCCACGACGGCGCGTCCCCCGGCTTCGTCTGGAGCACGCTGTCGGCCTTCACGCCCTTCCCGTTCCTGCTGGCGCTGTGCGGCCAGATCTCCAGCAGCCTCGTGCGCCGCGCGCCCGACCTCGTCAAGCGCGCGACGGGCGCCACGCGCGACAGCCTCGTGGACGCCGCCACGCACACGCACGAGCGCGTGGTGGAGCTGCGCCTGACGTGCACGCGCACGGGCCAGCGGCTCTTCTACCGCGTCAAGGTGACGGTGGAGACCGCGCGACTCCCCGGCCCGCTGGCCCCGCTGCAGAGCCAGGTGGCCGTGCCCTTGCTGCGCGGCGTCGAGGGGCTGGCGCAGTTCGTGACGAGCGAGGAGCTGCCGGAGCTCTACTTCGTGGCCAAGAACTCGATGCGGCGCAGCTTCTTCCTCCGGCACGTGGTGCTGCCGCCGCTGGGAGCGGCCGAGAGCGTGGTCAGGTACGTCGTCATCTTCCCCAGCCACATCGTGTTCCCGTCGAGGGCCGAGATCGAAGACCGGACCGACTTGTTCCTGGAGGGGAGCACGACCCGCGTGCAGGCGCTCGTGGAGAACTTGTACTCGGCCACGGAGGTGCTGGATCAGCACTTGAGTATGGTGCAGTGGAACATTCTAGGACGAGGGCCGTACGAGTCGCTGAGCGCCTCGAGACGCAGTGAGGTGATTCGGTCCGTGCACCAGAGGATGCGCATCATCGCGTCGCACTACAAGCTGTTCGAGTTCTTGGCCACCATCAAGCTGCAGAACGAAATGCTGTACTCCGACTTGCAGCACGAGTTCCCGGACGTAGGTGGCGTCCCGCTGACCCCACAGCAGGTTGCAGCCAACGAGGCGCTGACGGCTGAACTGGCTGAACAAGATGCGAACGCCTTCCCTATTTGGTTTTACAAGAAGATTGACATCACAAGCGGAAACGGACAGGTCTTGCCCAGCGGATTGAATGGACGTAGCAAGTCGACGGCGGACGCGAGCAGCGCAGCCAGCCAATCTTCCCAGTCTAGCTCCAATTCCAGCACTACAGGTGCGAGCGGATTAGGCGGTTGGATTGAGTTTCCAGCTCACGAGGGCCGTCGTCTTGAGCGCAAGTACCGATGGTATCAGCAGCAGAAGAGTAACATGCCGGGCCCGGTAGGGCCTTCTGGCGTCGTTCTAGTGGATGAAGGGCGTCACGAAGTGGACTTGGAGAGCATGCGCATGACGCCAGTGTACTGGCCGGCACTAGAGGAAATTGCTGTGTGCCGCTCTCGCTGGGTGTACGCCCAGCGCAATTACGGTCTGGCTCCATACCATGCGGAGGCAGCAGCGGTTCTGGAGAATGCTTTCGTGTATTACTTGGGGCTGTACCCTCTTGAGAAACAGCGTCTGATGGATATTGAGGCACAGAAACCGCGTGGCTTTTTCAGCTCCCGTGCTAGCCTGAGCGAGGCGGTTCTGGCAGCTCGAGTTGAGAAGGACTGCACCCTTAGCATTCCAGTGGAAGGGCACCTCGTCGAGTTCAAAGGACCTCAGGATATCATGCAGTACAAGCGCTTGCTGGCAGGAACAACACCTTTTACGAGTAAGCGTCGTGTGTATCGCGGAGATCCGCGTGTTCGTGCGGACCCCACCACCCTGCAGCTTTGGAAGGATGCCATGGAATGCGACCCAGCTACAGGCAAACCGCTGAATGCCACTGTAGATGACAAGGATATCGAAGAGGAGATCGAACACCTCGTACTTATCGTGCACGGAATCGGTGATGCATTAAAGACGCTCGACCTCATCAACGTCGTGACGTTGCGCTCCATCATTGATTGCTCCACAACACTACGGGAGCTAAACCGTGAAGCTCTCCGCTCGGCACACTTCGCTCACTTAAATGGCGAAGACGTGGAAGGTGAAGAAGTTAAAGACGACAGTAAGGCGGCCTCGCGCCAACCTCGTGTGGAGTTCCTGCCCATTGAGTGGCACTCAAAGCTGCACATGGAGGGCCTTGACCAGCTCATCCGAGATGTAACCTTGCCGGCGATTCCTAAGCTCCGTGAGTTGGCCAACGATACCGTACTGGACGTACTTTTCTTCATGTCGCCGCTCTTCCACCAGGTCATCTTGGACGAAGTGGCAAAGGAGATGAACCGCGTGTTCACACTCTTCCAGTCGCGCCACCCGGACTGGATGGAGTCAAGCCGCGCCCCCGGAGCGAAGCGCAAGAAAGTGTCGATCATTGCACACTCGCTAGGCTCCATCATCTGCTTTGATATTCTCAATCACCAGCAGGTGTACATGCAGCAACCGCAAAGCACACCGTGCACGGATGACGAAGGTAGCAGCGACGACGAGGACGTGGTTGTCGAGAACGGCAATGAGGTCAAGGACGGTAGCAGTACCAGTAGCGACGATGGCGGCGAGACAGAGGGGAGCAGAGTTCCGACGGATAATGTGTTTGGTTTTGATAGCGCTGTTGCGAACAGAAAGCTGAAGCAGCGCTCACGGTCGATGTCGGAGATGTCAAATACGATTGGAACGTGGAGAAGCTCGCCGCACACGTGCCACCAAACCGAGCTGGAAAAACAAGATTCTGTTCGACGTGTGTCACTCAAGACGCCAACTAGCCGTCGCAGTGGCCGGAAGAAGTCACTCACCGTGCCTCGCCGCAAGAAGACTACGCCTAAGAAGGCTAAAACAGTGAAGAAGCATAACATTCCTGGATCTGGTGCTGCCGCTCCAACTGGAGGCAGCGGTGCTGTTCCGTTGGTGCCGAGGCTTGCGTTCGACGTGGAAGACCTGTTTTGCTTCGGCTCGCCCGTGGGTCTGTTTCTGAATGTGCGGGGTCAGAAGCTCGACCGCGACTTCCAACTGCCGCGCTGCCGTCGACTGTTCAACATCTACCACCCGTACGACCCAGTGGCTTACCGGATTGAGCCCATCATGAACCCGGCGCGCGCTCATTCGAAAGCCGCGATCATCCGCACGTTCGAGGGCAAGCTGCGCTTCCAGTACCAGCTGCGCAATTCGTTCCGAGCAATGTGGGCCTCGCTTCGTCAGTGGCGTCGCGACTTCGAGCACCAAGTTCTAGCCGGAGCGCACAGCGTAGGGCTGGTGGAAAGCCCTGCTTCAATGACGCCGCTATCTGACGTGCTGGCTGTCGTAGCGCAACCGTATCCATTGCAGCGGCGCCCGGATGAGGTTCAGGAAGAGCAGCGAAGAGAGGAGCGCGAAGGCGACGAGACCACCGAGAACGTCGCGGTATTCGGTCGGCTGTGCCAAGGATTGCCCATCGATTACTCGCTCCAGGAGAACGAGATCGAGATCGCGAACGAGTATTTATTCGCCCTGACGGCGCACGTCATTTATTGGAGCAACCGCGACGCGAGCCTGTTCGTGGCGCAGAAGCTCATCCTGGAACCGGCCGTCGAGAACTGGCCGGACAGCAGCAGCGAGCAGGAGGCAGCGGTGGAGGTTGCGGCGACCGGGCAGATCAGCAACGACATCGTCTTTAGTAGCGACAAGCTGCGCCAGAAAGAGGAGGCAACGGCTTCGTCGGAGGTGTCCTCAGGCTCGGACGCCGAGTTCGAGGCCTCGCTACGCCGAAGAAGGCGCGACGCCGGCGTCGCCGCGGCCCCGTAGGGGAATGTATTGAGGTTGTAAAACGTAAGGCAGACACATGGTGCAGTGCCCAATTCGCCCCGTGTTGAACACAGCAGCTCGCAAACGTTGTCGAAGTAGCTGGCGACGTCGAGCGCACGCGATCACGGCCAGCCAGCAACGCAGCGGTGCAGAGCTGCTTCCATTGCCGTAAGCACAGCTGCCGTCTCCCTGCACAGCGTGAAGGTTGCGCGCTGCATCAACACCACAGGACGGCGTGTCCAACGATCTCTCCACCGAGATGCGCGTTTTGCGACCGTACAGATGAACCTCCCTTATCTAATGCAGCTGGTGTGTACTTTCTCTATCTAATATAGCAAGTTGATCGTCAGAGGGAGGTTGAAGTGGTACAGTAATTTGCCTCAATAGCGAGATTCTGACTTGTTTACAATTGCAAAGTACAATGCAGGTATAGAGGTTTTGATAAACAAAATCAATGATGAACGACTGAATGGATACAGCATTATGTCTAGATGGATATTAATTTTGAGAATATCGCAATGGGGCAAGTTACTGTATACCTTTCCTAAAATCAGACGAAACAGACAAGTCTATCGGGTGGGCTCCAAGCAGTATCAAGTACAACAGGATATCACAGTATACAATTTAGATTAGACAGGTCAGCTGTATTAATAATCAACGCACCGCAAATCCAACTCAGTCAGCGCTTCAGACTGGCAAGTGACTTGACGCCCTTGCATCCTCCGATGGGGCCGCTTCAACGCTGCCGGGTCAACAGATCTGCGGGGAGGAGTTTGAAGCCACCTGAGCCCGGCTGCGTCAAGTAGGTCAGCGCATCAAGCGCCTGCAGAGCCGGCAATGGAGCCCGGCGCTGTGGCCGCGGATGGCCGGCGGCTCGGCGTGTTCGCGTGCTGTAAGACGTCCGGTGGCCGCGAGCGCTGGCGAAGGATTTGCGCGGTGACGCGCCCGGTAAAGGCGCTCGGGTAGCGGCTCGACTAAGCTAAGGCGTCCTCGTCGCTGGCCGCCATGTGCGCCGCGCCGCCAACCCGGCCAAGCCTCGGCAGCGCTCGCCGTGGAGCAATCGGCACGCCACTGCGGCCGCGCACGGAGTCGGGATCGGCTGCGGGTCGGCGTGCTGCTTCCGCTGGTCGTTTTCTCGCTCCTCAAGCCGGCTTCCCTCCGCAACCGCACCGCGATTTGAGCGGGGGGCATGTTGAAGCGAGACGGTGATTTAGGAGACGGACCAGCGGCGCGTGTACATGCAGATACGGCGACGGCAACGGCAACACGCATTGGCCTTGGTCGTTGAACGCTGGGGCCCGCTGGTCGAGCTTGACCTCGTTACTCACGACTCGAGCGGACGTTAAAGTGCGTCGCCAGCAGCTGGACCTCGCGGCAGTGGAGACCTTTACGGCGTCGGCGCCAATGCGATCGCCCTCGGCACCCGGCTGAAGCAGCGGGAAGCGATGTACATGTATTGCCGCCGCCGTCGCCGCCACCGCCGCAATGGACCGCCGCGTGAGGGTCCTTCTTCCCGGCGCCCTTGACAGCTTGACTGGACTGCCGCGCGGCTTAGGGGCGATGACGTTGTGCCTCCCGCTCCCGGCACACCACTTCCCGCGGCGTGCGGCAGACGTGGGGGGTCGCGCCGCCGCACCGAAATGGCCCGACAGACGGACACCGTGGCGATCGCTGGCAGGAAGCGGTGTGCTGTGCGGCCCAGCAAGGCAGCACGGCGAGGCGAAGCAAGGCACTGCCAGTCCGAGCTGGGTTCGCGCGCAGGGCTCGCGCGCAGATATGCAAAGCGGCGAGCAACTTCAAGCTCGTCTTTGTCGATCAGCATTCTATTTCTCCTCGCGTGGCGAGCCGCGATAAAACGGCCGCCGTAACGGTTTCGGTCATAGATCCAGTAGCGGACACATCGGCGGAGACGATCCCCGATCCGACTCGGACGGCGCGGCCAGCGTGGCGCCCAGCCGGGGGCAGCAACGCCAGTCGGCTGCTGCGCGCGCACAGCTCTGTGATCGCCACGCAGCAGTTGGCGCAGTTGCTACATGCGGCGGCGGCGCCAGGCGCAGCGGGGTCCGTGCTGCAGACGCCGCCGGGCCTCTGCATGCACTTGCTGCCGGCTCGGCAGTCGCGAGCGAGGCGAGAGATGGTGCCGCTCTCGACTGGCGCGCGCGCGGACAGCCTCGCTCGATCCGGAGGTCTGCCGCGCGGAGCAAGTCTGCGATGGGTGAGCGTGTGTGTGACGCGGCGCGGCCCGGCCGTGGCCCGCGCCCTTCTCTCTCGCTCGCTGTCACGGCCGGCTGTCTGTCCGCTCTCGGGGAAGAGTGTCCTCTCCGGCAGCCGATCAGCAGCAGGAGCTGCACCAGCTGACTGGCTCCGTGATGCTCATTTCCTCTCTTTCCCCGCCGGAAGCTCGCCACGCTCGCTCGGCGGACGACGCAGGACCGACGACCGGGCACCGCACTCGACGTTGCTGTTGCCGCAGCCCAACGGAGTCGATCGCGTTCCGGTGCTGGACGCTAGCACGGCCGCGGCACCGCAGGACAACAGACTAGACGCAGCGGCCAGAGCCATGGGCGAGCTTCAACTCGAGCAGGACGCGACCGCACCTTCAACTGTCCTGCTGACCGTGCTGGACAGGGGCCGCCGCAGCGGAGACGACCACCAGCGCCGCCGCAACTCGGGGTCCGGCGACGCCGAATACGCCGACAGTCCGCTGACCTGCGCTCCTGCGGCGGGTGACCCGCCCAGCGACAGCGCGCGCCAGACCGGCACCAGTTACAGCTCCAACAACGCCGGCGATGGGCCTGAAAAGACTCGCGACCGCAAAAGCTGGTTCCCGCGCTTCAAGTCCAACTGGCTCGGTACCTTCCGCTCCAAGCAAATGTTCCACTGCTGCGAGTGCGCCGTGGTGCCGCCGGCCAACGCCAGCTCGCTCTCGAGCCAGGCGGGCCGCTACAAGGGCGCCGAGGGCAAGCACTGCCGCTGCGGCAAGGACCAGTGGCACCTCGCCAAGTCCGTCGAGGAGACCGAGTACAACCGCCGCATGGAGATCAGCAAGGCGCTCGGTGGAATGCGCTACGACGAGGCCGTGCTGCGGCTGCGAAGCATGGGCCAGTCCGAGCTTGACTTCAAGCCGTCGGAGCACCTGATCAACTCGGGCTCGCCCACGCAGCCGCGTAGCACTCGAGGCTTCGCTCCTGCGCCGTCTTCGTCGATGTCGTTGTCAAGTTCGAACCCGCCCAAGCGCGCTCGAAGCGTGTCAAGTGGCCCGCTCCCTACGCCCGCCTCGCGAGCGTACGCCGTGCCGCAGCCCATGAAGCCCGAGCTATCGACGCTGCCAACGATGCCTTCGCAGGTGTATGGCTACGACAACCCGGCCAAGCAGTACGGAGCGTACACGCCCGTGTACGGCAACAACGGTATCGAGTACGCCCCCCACACCGCGCAGCCGCAGCATCCGGCCGAGTACGAACAGCTCACGCCGGCACCTTTCGGCGACGAAGAGGGCTTTGGCGAGCTGTTGCAGGGCATCCTGGAGGACGACCCTCGAATAGCAGCGGGTGCGCACATGGGTCTCAGTCCGAACCAGGCTAACGCGTACGCTGGGGCCCGTTACGGCTACTACGTCGGGGCTCCAGCAACAAGCGGCAGTATAGCGCCACTCAAGCGCACGATGAGCATGCCGTCGTACGCCATGACGCCTGCTATGATGACCTCCCCGCCTCGCGAGGGCGGGGAACAGGAGTACTATGTTGATCCAAACCGCCGGACCAGCTTGAACCAGGCGCCGGCATACGTCAATTACCAGCAGCCCGCGCCCCAGCAGCCCATGTTGCAGCAGCAATTTCCATATCAACAACAGCAGCAGCAGCAGCAGTACAGTCGACCGCCGTCCATGACGCCGAGTAGCATGGCGACCACCACGTCAACTTCATTTTCCACATGAGTGTGGCGGCTGAGGGCTGATCCAGCGTATAGTAAGTATTAGTTCAAGTAGCTAAATAGCCGAACGGGGGCAGGAGGTTAAGATGGAGACTCTATGTAAATGCAAGCGTGCCTGTACGTGCGTTGTTTGACTGTCTAGCGGCCGACCGGCGTTCACTCCCATGCTCCACTCTAGCCTTACTGCCACGTGTATCTACGCCTTCGCCTTCGAGGGTACGGCCACGAACTCGCGGCTCTGCGTGAGCTTGTCGTCGGGCTCCAGTAGGAAGGTCTCTAGCAGCGTGTTGAAGCGCTCGGCTTCGGACAGCACAAGGTCGTTGCCGCCTTCCGTCACCACCTCGAGTCGGGAGTGCATGATGCGCTCGCTCAGGTACTCGCCGTGGAACAGCGGTACGAGCTTGTCCTGGCCGCCGGACACCACGAGCGTCTTGCACTTGATGTACGGCAGGTGGCCGCAGATGAGGTCGCCGCCGTCCTCGCGCTCCACCCGGCGCAGCGCCGCCGTCATCTCTGCGGCAAACACCAGGAAACGTTAGTCACGACAGTCCCGAGGTCGCCTCGCCCGACGCAGCAGCCGACGCACCGACCCACTTGTCCTGCAGGTTCTCGCCGTACTTGGCCTGCGCTGCCTCGCGCATCTCCTTGGGCCACGAGTTCACGTCCGCGAGCTCCGCCATGTCCTCCAGGTCCTCGTCGCTCACGAACGCCTGCAGCAGATCACACCACAGGGCACAACAGAGCATTTCTCAGTCTCCAGAGCCACCCAGCAGCTGCAACTCGACACGTCAAGCGCCGCGTACGTTGCCGTTCACCAGTACCAGGCGCGACACGCGCTCGGGGTGCTTGGCCGCCAGCACGGCGCTCACGTTGGCGCCGTGGCTGCAGCCCAGCAGCGAGAACTGCTCGAGCGCCAGCGCGTCGGCCGCGCGCAGAACCTCGTCGGCGTCGCGCTCGACGCGTCCTCTGCCGAAGTCGCGCTCGGGCACGCGCGGGTCCACGCCGTAGAGCGCGAAGCCGCGCGCGAGCTGCGCGCTGGCGAACTGCAGGCGGAAGTCGCCGGCCGCGGAGCCCAAGGTGGACGGCAGACACAGCAGCTTGGGCTGCTCCGGGGCCGCGGAGACCGGCGCCAACGCGGAGAGCGAGGAGCCCGAGGCGCCCACGGGCAGCTGCAGGCTGCGGAAGCCCGCGGGGGCAGTGGAGAAGCGCCGCAGCAGCGGGCAGAGCGGCAGCATTGAGGACGTCGAGGCTAATGGCGCGCCTTTGTGATGGGTGGGGCGTAAGGGACCGGTTTATTGCGTGTGTTACAGAGACTGCCGTGGGTGGTGGCAGTGGCGCCGCTGGTTACGTTCTCCAGACGAGGACGGAGACGCCGGCGGCGACGCTGAAGTAGACGTAGGTTTTGATCTCGTGCGTCACGTAGGCGCCGAAGGACGAGCCCACGACGCAGTTCCAGCCGCGGCCGTACTCCTTCTCCATGTTGCGGCGCACGAACTCGGCGATGGTCGAGAAGGTCTTCTCGGCCTGCGGAGGCGGTGGCAGCAACAACAGCAGTGGGAAAGCGAAGACGCGAAGAGTTAGCGGGACATTGCGCACGGGGGGTATGGCGCCTGCAGCTGACGCACCGTGACTTGCAGCTGGAAGGCGTCGCGCGCGGTGCTCAGCGCCTTCTCGAGCATGGCGTCCGTCATGTCCTCGGCGAAGACGACGGTCTTGTAGAACTTGTCGTTGCTCTTGCCTGCCATCGTCTGCTGGAGCGAGCGGAGCGATAGTCTGCCCTCGGGAGCGTCCGACGCGAGTTAAAGCGGGCGGATATGTGTGCGTCCCTTCGTGCGCCGAGAGGAACCGTCCATACGACCGTGCAAGGTCAAATTCTCACGGACAAACATTGGAGATACGTGAACCTCCTCTTGGAATCAGTCGAGGTCAGCGATGCAAAACGTGTGGACTACCACTTCGCCCTGGACTGCCCCAGCGCGACGGCGAGTTAGGTCTACACAGTACAGCACGACGCCTCGAAGCGCATGTCGTAAACCTGGACGACTTTACTGTGAAGTTCACTGTACGTGAAAGCCTCGTTGAACCGTGGGCGCAAGGCACAACGCCATTGCTCCTGTAGCGAATTGCCTGTCCGATTGAAGGAAGGGCTCGTAATCTAGATCTCAGCGAACTTCGAGGAAAATCAAATCGCGTCCTCGTCGGTGCAGGTCCGTACTCTCGGATAGCAAGGATGCAAAGTTTGCGCCGCCACAGCGTGTTTTGCTGTAGTTGTTGACGGAATGGTTGTGTCTGCGAGGAGGACATTCCGGCGATGGCAAAAGGGCAACTGCAACGACCTTCACTCTGTGGCGCCCGCGTAATCAATCGAGTTCGTGATCAGGCTGGGATTCTGCGACCTCCTACATGTGCATGTAGTCCAGCGTGAAGGCCTCGGAAGGCTCGACCGCGTGGCGAATTGTGCCCCGCTGGAATCGAACACATACAAAAGCGGGCTTCATCATTTGACGAGCTCCAAGACTTCAGGCGATGATTCGTTGCCCGTGACTCGGTCAGCGCACTGGATTGCTACGAATGCGACAAAGTGAGCTGGTTGCTTGCACCGGGTAACTTTGCAAGCCATTGGCTGTCGCGTTCCATCGTAACCAGCAACTTGCGCTGATTCGTGCTTCGCATGGGACGCAGGCCTGGACGACGCCCTTGAGTTACAATCCCAGCTGCACTTCGATCACGGAATGCAGATTCCGCTTGGCTTGGATTCACTATGCCCGCATGTAACGGCGTCCAGACGGCGGAACAGACGTAGGCCGGACGCTAGATCGCGAGCTCACTTCCAAACCTCACGTCGGCCGCACAAGCGCCTCCGCCGCACTTCGCTCCGCCACGACCCCGCCCCCTCAGCCCCGAGCAGCATGTTGGCCATCACCAGCTTCCCGCGCCGCTTCCCGACCGCCAGCAAGCGGCCCTTACGGCTGCCGGCCGGCGCCCTCTCGGCCGCCACGCGGGACGCGTCTTCGTCTACAGCGCCACCTGCCGCCGTGACGGCGCGTCCTTCGCGCGCCAGCGCGCCCCGCTTCCCTCTTTGCTCGCCGGCTTTGGCCTCGCGCCTGCCGGCCTTCTCCCCGCCCGTTGGCGGCCGATCGGTGCACTCCAAGGCGCCGACGAGCCAATCCTCCACCTTCGCCACCTCGGCCGCGCGCGTGCAGGACGACGACGAGCTCCAGGACGTCTACGATGGCGGCCTCCTGCTCGGCGAGCGCGCCGACGACTGGTTCACCACGGCGCGCAACCCGCGCGCGGACCCAGCGTTCCCGGGCGTCGACCGCGCCACCGGCCGCCTGAACGCCATCCGGATGCCCAACCTGCACTCGTGCTCGCGCCAGGAGATGCTCGACTACTTGGACAACGCGTGGGCCATGACGGACGCGCTGTTCGCCACGCTGCAGGGCGAGCGCGCGTTCGTGACGCCGCCGCCGCACCAGCTGCGCCACCCGCTCATCTTCTACTACGGCCACCCGACCAGCTTCTTCGTCAACAAGTTCCTCGTGGCGGGCCTTATCCACGAGCCCGTGAACCCCTACTTCGAGCACATCTTCGAGGTGGGCGTGGACGAGATGCGCTGGGACGACATGAACAAGAACGAGATGCACTGGCCCCCCGTGGCCGACGTGCTGGTCTACCGTCGCCAGGTCTACCAGCTCGTCCGCAGCGTCCTCGAGACCCACCCGGGCCTCGAGCCCGGCCACGAGCCGATCACCGAGGGCAGCCCGCTCTGGGCGCTGCAGATGGGGCTCGAGCACGAGCGCATCCACCACGAGACGTCCTCCATGCTCATGCTGGAGCACCCGGTCGAGTTCTTCCAGGGCACGTCGCTGCTGCCCGACTACCACGAGTCTCTTGCGTACGACAGCGCGGAAGTCGCGCTGCGTCCACTTGCTGGTGTTGACTACCCCGTGAACGAGTTCTTGGACGTGCCGGCCGCAAAGGTGCAGGTCGGCAAGCCCCGCGACTTCCCGTCGTTCGGATGGGACAACGAGTACGGTCAGCGCGAGGTGGACGTGCCGTCCTGCCGCGCCAACATGTTCCTCGTGTCCAACGGAGAGTTCGCCGAGTTCGTGCGCGACGGAGGCTACCTCGAGCCGTCGTACTGGGGCAAGCTCGGCTGGGAGTGGCGTTGCTTCCGCAACACCAAGTGGCCGGCCTTCTGGGTGCAGGACGGACCCTCGGGCAGCCAGCGCTTCAAGCTGCGTGCGGTGTTTGACGTGGTGCCCATGCAGTGGAACTGGCCCGCCCAAGTCAATCTGCACGAGGCGCAGGCCTTCTGCAAGTGGAAGCAAGCCAAGCAGACGAACAAGAAGGTGGTCTACCACCTCACGACCGAGTCGATCCATCAGCTCATGCGCGATGCGAAGGACCGCTCTGCCGATGTGTCGTCGGACGACATCTTGACGGTGCCGGAAGGCTCTGACATGGCTGCGGCCACCGGCAAGAACCTCAACTGGTCGTACATGTCGTTCTCGCCTGTGGACGCCCTGCCGCCAACGGCTCAAGGCTTCCACGACGTGTTCGGGAACGCCTGGGAGTGGTGTGAGGACAAGTTCTCGGCGCTGCCCGGGTTCCGCGTCCACCCGTACTACGACGACTTCAGTGAGCCGTGCTTTGACGGCGAGCACAACGTTATCATGGGCGGATCTTTTGCCAGCGCCGGAGACAATGGGGCGTCCAAGTTCGCGCGCTACCACTTCCGTCCGCACTTCTTCCAGCACGCGGGCTTCCGCGTTGTGGAGCAGAAGGTGGACGACGAAGGTGCTATCACGCTGGCGACCACGGACGTGAATGCCCCGCCCCCGTACGTGAATGGCAACCCGTTCCGCTCGACCGAGCGCGTGGTGGTGACCGGTGCTGGCCTGGAGTCAGAGGCTGAGGCTGCAGGAACGAGCTGCCAGGGTCTCTTCGAGGACCTTCGTCGCAAGAGCGAGCTAGCTCTCGAGTCGTTTGTGGCTTCATCGACTTCGGAAGCGACAGTCAAGCCCCTTGTGGCTCGCGAAGGTACTGTCGCTGCTGCCAAGCTGCGACGCCAAGTGAAGTGCGGGGAGGTTCTGGTGGTGGTGCCCAGCGATGAGGCGACGCCTGCGGTGCTGGAAGACACGTTCGAGCTGCTTGCGACGGCCGAAGTGCCCGTGTTCACGCAGGAGAGCGCAACAGAAGCCCGAGTGACAGCGGAGTCCGTGACGGCTTGGAAGAAACTCCGAGACTGAGTGCGTGGTAAGCCCTCGGTGGGTCTGCTTCGAATTGGGAGCGCAGATCCTTACTTATATATGCAAAATGAAAGTGAACGATTGTCTTCTTCAGTTCGTTAGCACAACGGAATCATTCGGCTTGTCGTTGGTTCACTGAGCAGCGAGCACTTGCGTGTAGCGCTTGGAATTGTTCTCAGCCCACTGGTCGAGCGTGAGCGGCGGGATATCGGTGAGGTCCTCGAAGCTCTGCGAGACAGGCAGCACCATCGCGCTAATGTCTATGTCACCACCGACGGCAGCTGAAGTTTCGGCCGCAGTTTGCACGTCCTTCGTGAACTCCACGGCGCACTCGAGGAACTGCTGCGTGTGTGCGCGTGGCCAGTAGGCGACGCGCCAAAACTCGCGACCTGGTTGTTCTCCAAGAGCATCCACGCGACTCAAGCGTACGGGGCGAGCCTTGTTGGCGTGCCGTTGCAGAATACGCTGCACCTCTTTCATAGTCACACTCGATGTGTACAGCTCCTTGGTCTTTCCGCGATGCAGTGGGAACGTGAAGGCAGCAGCTACCAGAGCCTTCGCAGCGTCCTCGAGAGACATCAGATACACCCTCGAAGACGCCAGTGACGGCTCCAGTAGCGGCCACATCAGGTGCGACGGAGGAGACGACATCACCGCCTGCACTTCTCCTGCGTCTACTTCATCTTGCGCTTGGGCCTCCACCTCCGATTCAAGTTCAGCTTCATCGACGGGAGGACCTTCACGTTTCTCTTCTTCCAAACTGCCAAGACTTTCGCTGCCTTCATCGCAGAATGACAGCGCCAGGAAATACTCCATGAAGAGCGGAAGCCGCATGATCGTATACGAGACCCCCGACGTCTTCACGCAGCTCTCAATCTCCTCGAGTTGTTCCAGAATTGCGCTTTGCTGCGACGTAGGCGAACCGACGAAGATCGAGCTTACCAGCACTACACCCCATGCATTTGCACGCACTGCGGCGTGAATCACGGCGCGCACCACGTCCAGACAAGTTCTGCCCCCAAGTCGCAGTGGCGGAATGAGCAGCACGACATCCAGCGACGAAAGCTGCTTCAACAAGTCTGCCATCGGATAGGGCGGGGCGCCTTCGAGCTGGTACACAGTTGGCGGCAAGGGCACCCCAGAAGACCTGCTTCGGCCGGAACCTCCCGGGGCTGCTTTGACAGTACACAGCGTGACTTTCGCCTGTTGAAGGCCTCCGTCCACGCCTCGGTAGCTGCTCTGGTGACCAGGAAGAACAGTCGGAATAGCGCTTTCGCCAACCTCGCGCGGCGGAAGCGCCGACGGTGCCGTGATCTGACTCGCCACGAACTTGCTCACTTCGAGAAACAGCGCTTCACCCGAGCCCACAACGAACAACTGCACTTGGTTCTGCGGCGTCCGAGCGAACAACGTAGACGCATGACGCTGCAGCCATTGTCGGGGAGTCATGCGGTCGCGCTTCGTCAGCAAACGGAAATCGCTCGTGCTGTGAAATGCCTCCGGCAGATGCAACGTACGAGGTTCTCCCTGTCGAGCTCGACTTGCCGACTTTTCTTTGCTGCTGCTCGCGCCTTCACTACAGGCGTCACTCTTCGAGTGCTCATCGAGGAAAATCCTAAGTCCGACGGTGCCTTGGGCCACTTGATCGGGTGTGTGCTTCTCCTTCATCACACGCAGGAAGTCGGCGTCACTCAGCTTGCGGTACTTGATTTCCCGTCCAAGAAACTCTGCCAGGTAGTGCGCCAACTCTTTGGGGCTGCAGCTCGCATTGGTCGCACCTGTCAACCGATACACCGAGCCGTACTTCCGCTTGGGGTTTGCCAGCACCTCGGCAGCCGCGTGTCCAACGTCACGAACAGAGATGCAAGGCACATGCGTGTCCATTCCGAAGCACCCGATGAATCGATTGGCGAACAGCAGCTCGTCGCGGCAGTACAGCAGTGTCTCCATGAGAAGAGGAATTCGCAGAGACACACAACGTCCTTGTTCGGGGAGCTGGTTCCTAGCGTGAGCCTCCACCGCCTCGTAGCCCTCCAGAGCGGCGACATCAGTGGGTGTTGAGCCGACAGCTTCCGTTGCTGGCTGCTCCTGAGCATGCTCTCGACGAAAGCGAGCCAGCAACTCAGGTGCAGCCAAAATGCTGCTGACTACAACGAGCCGTGAGACCTGCTCGGCCGCTGCCGCGTCGATGACACGTCGCGAAAAGCGCACCCCGCTCTCCGACAACGCGGGAACGAGAAGCACAGCATCCGCATTGCGCACGGCACGACGTAGTGAGTCCTCTCCTCCTTGCGCGAAATTGCACTGCACGAGGAAACAGTTCGTCGCGTGCTTCAACCGCTGAACTCGAGGGTCCTTGGTGCTCTCTACTGCTGCCACAAGAGCCACAGAAACTTGTTCCTGCGCCGCCAACACTTCCAACGCCGAGCGACCGATGCGACTGGTAGCACCGAAGACCACGATCACGCGGGAGCGCATCAGCTTTCGTAGTTGGATGCCCATGCTCCCTCAGTCTCCACGTGTGGCTTTCGACGTTGCTGCAAAAAAGAAAAGTGTTCATGGGACCAGGAACACTGCAAGCTCTTTTCTTCTGCGACGGGTGGGGCCTTGCTTCTCCCAGTTGGCTTGAACCCTAACTGGCACATGCAACAAGCACCATTCTGCTAAGAGAGCGACAGACCCGTTAGACCAAGTGAGGCGAACCGATGACGCACTGGACGAACCGAGGCAGTGAAGATCATTTGCCACCATCTCAGTCAGCAGAGAGAGGGCGCGAAGTCGTTAGATCCTGACAAGTTTTTATCAATTGGCTTTCGGTCTCGACGGGGTCCTCCACTGCACGCGAGGGTACGATTCTTCTTGCTGTAGCTCTATTTGGATCGGTACACGACCTTCTGCGCCAGCCGCACCATGGCGTCCCGCTCGGGTGAAGGAGCGAGCTGCATGGCTGCCTGGGCTGCCAGTTCTGCCTGGCCGATGGCCAGCGCCTTGGACCGTGCGATGCCTGTGCTCTTCTCCACCAGCTCGCTAGCCTGCAACGCGCGACAAAGACACAGTGTTAGCACGCGCGCATTGTCCCCCGACCGACGCTTCACGAACCATCTCAATGTCGCCCTCCTCGCAGAATTTCCGCTTGGACAGCTCGCGCAGCACGGGAAATTCCTCCTGTGCGAGCAGCAGCGGAGCCGTCGACAGCCCGGACTTGAGGTCGGCCAGCAACGGCTTGCCCGTGTTCACGCCCTCGTAGTCCAGCACGTCGTCAATCAACTGTTCCGAATTCGAGCAACGGTTAGTTAGTTAACTCATGCGCCCGACGACCATCGAAACCGACACGGGGACGACAGCTTCAACGGCGGTTTGTATTACCTGGAAGGCAAGGCCGATGTGGCGGCCAAATGCAAAGCCCAGGTCGCAGATGTGCTGGTCGTGCTTGCCCAGCACCAGCGCCGCCTTGCAGCTGTTGGACATGAGCGAGCCCGTCTTGTAGTAGTTTTTGCGCAGGTAGTACTCGAACGGGGAGATGTCGTCGCGGGCGTCGGCGTTCTTCATCTGCATGACCTCGCCCTTGACCAGGTGCTCAATCGACGTGGACATGAGCTCCACGGCCTCCAGGTTGCGCAGGCGAGCCAGCGACACCGAGGACCTCGCCAGCAGGAAGTCGCCGGCCAGCACCGCCATCTTGCCGCCGAACATCTTGTTCACGGACGGGCGGCCGCGGCGGGCGTCGGCCTCGTCAATCACGTCGTCGTGCATCAGACTGGCCGTGTGGATCATCTCACTGCAGCATAGGCAGCAAACAAGCAGCAGGGTCAGCTTCACTAAAGGACTCAAGCCATCATGGACTCAAGCCAGCCAGCCGGCCAGCAACGCACGTGATCTCGGCGAGTCGCTGCTGTGCGGCGTGCGTGTACTCCTCGGACTGCGTCTCCGGCAGTGGGGAGCCGACGGCGCGGCGGTGGGCCTCGGCCGCGCGCGCCACGAGCAGCACCATGGTGGGGCGCACCTTCTTGCCGCCGTCGTGCTCGAAGAAGTAGCGCGCCACGGCGGCCAGCACGGGGTGGTCGGACCCGAGGATGCGCTTGATGCTGGTGGTGACGCCCAGCATGTCCTGCTCCACGAGCGTGAAGGGGTCAGCCAGCGTGCTCGGGTCCGTGGGCAGGTAGGCCAGCGGCCCGTCCACGCCGCTCACGGGCCTATGACAGCAGCAAGAGCAACAACGTAACGGTCAGTTTACTGCAGCAGTATGACTGCGCCGGGGTCTGACGCACTTGTCGAAGTCGAGGCTGAGGTTGCGGTGCAGCTCGGGCCCGCCGCCCACGAGCGCGTAGCCCGGCGCCGGGTCCAGGATGGAGACCGTGGGCTCGTCCTGACAGCAACGTACGCGAGCAGATCGCAGCAGTTAGAGGCAAGAGCAGAGTCAAGTGGACGACGCCCAAGTCCGAGGACGCACCACGGCCGAGGCGCTGAGCCACAGGTTGGGGTTCGTCTCGAGGTCCGCGCGGATCTTGCCGGCCATGACGCGCACCGCCTGTTCGCGCAGGCTGCTCATGTGCCGCGCGCGGGTGGCGAGCGCCGCGCCGCGCTGGACCAGGAGCTTCATCTCTGAGGCGAGTGTTGATGCACGAGGCGGTTGTGAGCCGCCCACTCCTGACGCCTAGGGTTAAATGCGATTTTCTAGGGTTTAGTAGGGTTACTGGATAGGGATCATTTCGGTAGTTGAAGTGATGTAGCCATTTCGAGGCCGCGTCCTTTCGTGCGCAACGCCATCAGTCGTGGGGCGGATGCCGCCTCCGAGCGATGTGGTGTCGCTGCTGGACGAGAACCAGCGCCTTCGTGTGCGTCTGAAGAGCTGCGATGTGGCCCGGCGGCGGGCGGAGAGGCAGCTCGCGGAGCTGCAGGTCCGTGTGCACCAAGCTGAGATCGTGGCGGCGCAAGAACGGCGTCGGAAGGAGGCCGAGTGGATGGCCGAGTACGACAGCAGCGTACAGGCGCTGCTGAAGATCGTCCAGCACCACGAGGACGAGACAAAGCAGCTGGAAGCGGAGGTGAAGCGGCTGAGAGCGGCGACTGCAGTGGTACCGCCCTCGATCACCAAGATGACACGATCTGCGCAGACGGAAGCGCCGAGGCCGGTGAAAGTCGCACCGAGGAGGAACAGTGTGCACTTCGCAAAGGAGGAGGAGGCCGTGTCTGGTAAAGAAGAGAGACCTGTTGTCGACGCAAAGACGAAAGCCAGTATTGCTCGCATGCAGGTGAGAGCGGCAGGGTGGATGGTCCTGTTCTGAGAGAGAAGGAGCTCTGACACGGTATGTAAACACATATGTGCAGCTACTATTTGAACAGCTTCAAGTTTCCAGCGATCAGCGTGATACCAGCTTGGTCAATCGTGTGGACGAAGGCCTTGACGCAGAGCCAACACAAGCTAGCAACGAGCACCATCCAGTCGATCCGAGTTGTAGTTTCAAAGCAATCGTCTTGGAACGGCTAGGAGAACATCAGGCGGAGGCTAGCACAGTACGACGACGGCGGTCTACAACTGCAAAATACGAAGACAACAAAACGAAAAGGGTTGAAACCCCGACCGACGAAATGCCCGTATCGAAGCAAGAAATGCCAGCAAATGCACTCCAACAAGACTTGGAGGAGTGCAATCGACTGCTGCACGAGCGGTTGGCATCACAGCAGAAAGTTTTGGATCACTTGTTGGATATAAAGCTCCAGCGCGCAAACGGCGCTACGGAACAGTATGATCCCGTGCCACCTACCCGGTCAGATTTAGCGAGAACGCCAACAATGAATCCAGCAGCGTACATACCTCCCAATGGTGGTGTGCGCATCGAACCTGTTGCTGGTACCACCGAGCGACGGCCATTGTCTCCCCAAGCAGCGTGAAAATGCAAATTTGTCTGCTTCCGTGATTCATTTGCCGTCATGCATCCACTCATCGAGGTTCTTCGCCTCAATCTCGAGATACAGCATCTCTTCGCCGCTACGATTTTGCAGTGGAATGGCAAACGATTTCCGGGCCTGTTGATTCCACTCAGTAGGGCACTGATTGTCGATCGAGGCCATGATGTTTGCTCGCTCTGCAACCCACCGCTGCTCTGATTCCTCTAACACTTCGCTGTACGTGTTTCCCATCCTGATCGAGCAGACAATGTATGGGGTTAGTTTGTGTTATACAGCGAAAACCGATTGTAAAGCCCACGTACATGGCGATGAGCAAGTTTACGAGGATGATCATGACGAGAACGACGTAGCACAGCACCAGGACTTGCGTGAAAGGATTCATTCGCCCACCAGAGCCGTAGTTGTCGTCATAGTTGACCTCGCCAGTGAAGCCCATGACAAGCAGCGAACGCATCCGCACAAACAGCGCCTGCGGCCCAACCCGACCGTCATGTACGACGTAAATGGCCTGTGAGAATCCAGCCAAAACTGCACTGTAAACCACGAAGAACCGCACTACATCGTTGGTGACCATGCGGAGAATCATTATCACAAAAGGCCCGGTCGTGCGAAAGCCCAGCAAGAAAAAGAAGAGGTAGAACCACCCAAAGATCAGCGCGACAGCACCGAGAGCGTCCCCCATTTCCTGCTGGTGGGCAAGCCGTGCTGCTGTAGATGCAAACAGCGATACACTGGTCACGATAGTACAGATATTGTCAAGGCGCCCGGCGCCACCCTCCATGACGTAACCCTCGAAGCTTAGCAAAATCTGGTTGCTCTCGTTCAGAAACTTTAAAGCAGCTAATGCAAGCGCTCCCACTTCAGCAAACCCGAGTCCTGCTGCCTCTCCACGGGGGCCGTCTGCATATTTACTGTAGGGAGCTAGCGTCGTTGCGTTCAGCAACACGAGGAAGATCGAGTAGATTGCCAGGCGCCAGAGGAAGCGCTGCTTGCCCACGTATTTCCACTTCTTGTGTAAGAGCTGCTGAATTTCCAACATCTTCAGCATTTCAAGACGCTTTGACACGACCTCTTGCATGACCACGTGATGTCTCTGCAGTGTGTTGGAAATTTTCTCCGTGGAGCAGAGGCACTGGATGGCAGTCCGATAGCCTTTCCTCCCCTTTGGTGCTATCGGATACGGCAGCGACGCGACTAAATCGTGAATCTGTTGAAAGCGTCCAAAGTCGGGGACTGGCCGCAGCTCTGGCTGCTCCAGATCGAACAACGGCACGTGTATCGCTGTAATGGGGCCATAGCGCCACGCGACGGAAGTCGAATGGTGAAAGAGGTGCTGGAACATGCGTTGCTGCCCGATAGCTGCGGAAAGTGATAACGGTGTCAGCTCGTCAGAGTTTCGCTGCATCAGGAAGCGAAGCATTTTCTCGTATCCCGAGTCGCTGGTGCTTTTGAGAAATTCCACGAGATTGATTTCGCCCTGCCGGAAGTCATCAGCCGAACGGAGGAGCTCTTCCGTTGGGGACGACGACCTTGATGTGCTTTGCACAACGACCATGTTCTCCACGTCGTGCACTTCATCGACTGGCTTCTCTTTGGGGGCCATGAGGCCAGCTTTGCTAGGCTCAAACTTCTCCTCTGCCGGTGAGAGCAGCTTTATGACAAACCTCAGTGCAAAGTCGTAGATGTCGGGTAAGCCGCGGATGACTGCGAGGTGGAGCACGTTGTTGCCGAACCGATCGCATGTGAATATCGACGCCAGCGCTTCCCCTCCGCCTTCCTTGAAAGGTCCGTCTTGCAGTCGCCCCCCAGCCTCCAAAACGTACAGCGCCATGTCGATCTGGTTAGAGGCGAGCGCGAAGTGCAGCGGCGTGCCTCCGAAGTAGCAGGCCTTCGTGGGCCCGAAGAACTTGCCGGTGGTCTCAGCGTGCACCAGCTGCGGCGCCTCTTGCATGAGCCACTGCACGAGCTCCGTCTGGCGGAGGATGATCGCGATGTGCAGGATGTTCTCGCCCTCGTAGGGCGACGGCTCGTGCGGGTTGCCCGACGTGTACGTGAGCGTGGCGAGCGCTCTGCAGCGCAACACGATGCGCTTGCCCAGATCGAAGTGGCCGAAGAGGAACGCGATGTGCACGGGGGCCGCCCCCACCGAGTCTCGCAGCGCCAGACACTTCTCGTCCGCGGCGATGAGACGGAGCGCAGCGTCCGCGTCGTTGGCCCGCACGGCCCCGAAGATGCCGTCGTCGTGGTCCAGCACCTGCTGCGCCACCACATCCACCTTGGCCTTCGCGGCGGTGCACAGCCATTGCAGGCGGCGCCGAGGCTGAGGCTTGGGGCGCGCGATGCGCCGTGCCGCCGTCGACATGGGGCAAGTGTAGCCATCCGCCGCTTCAACTTGAACCTATGTGGCACCACACTACTTTGTGTACATCTGGTGTGCAACCTTCGTGGACGGCAGCTCTTCAAACTCGACACTTCGACACTTCGACACTTCCTCGCAGCAACGTCCAGCAACTAGGTGCGCCGTGCAGCGACTACAATGATTTTGCGTGTGTACGACTGCGTCTATGTGCTGTGAGAGGCGCTGACAGTTGATGCACGTTTGTTTGATCGGAGCAGCACAGCACAGCGAAGCGCAATGCAGGACGAGCAGAAGCCCCCGTCGTTCCCGAGTCTACCCAAGAGCGCGCGTACGTTGGCTTGATTGGCTGACTGAGCGTGGTGCTTGTGAGAGTCGGCCTAACCTGTTGATCTCGTTGGCTGCATCGATGCTGCTGCCTCGAGGTTAGTGTTTTCCAAACTGGACGCGTTCCTGCCCGTGATGGCCGAGGAGAACAAGAAGCTGAGCGAGGCGGTCGCAGCGGGTGAAGGTGCCAAGCATAACATCGAAGTGGAAGAAGCCGAGCAGCAGGCCGACGAAGGTGCCGACGATGCTATGGCTGGCAACGACGACAAGCAGAAGCCGAAGGACGGCAAGGCGCCCGTGATTGAAATGGTGCGGTCGATTGCGATGGCGGCACGGAGTGCAGTCTGAAGTGCGGTGCTTTGCTGCTGGAATAGGTTGCTAATTTGGTTGCTGTGTTGTCGCGGCGCTGCATGCATCAGAATTTCGCGCTAGGCATGATGGACGAGGGAGAAAGCGAGGTTGCGGACGCGGCTCTCGACCCGGAGGCACAAATCAAGGCGGCGACGGTCGCAAAAGTAGTGGACACCAACCCAGGTTCGAAGCAGCAGGAGGAGGACTCGTCGTTCCGGATGCGACTCGAGAAGCCGAGCAGCAAGCCGCGTCCGGTCATCCAGGAGCTGAACTGATGCGGGCGAGCGGCAGCAAACTCGCAAACAGACGTTGGCTGGGGATATTTACTACACGCAGAAGAGCCCAGATAAAAGTGAATGATACACACACGCTCAAGTACGTTGGCTTTGTGTGTGTCTGTAGCAGGGGTTGAAGCCGTTGTCAGGAAGCCTCCTGTTTTGTCGACCTGAGCACCCACTTCTGGCAAAAATGCACCAGTGCACCATATGGAATAATGTGCGGCGAGCTTATCCGCAGCTCCGCAGCTTGTGTTTTGTAAACTGTACCGGGTCTTAAACCGCGTGGACACCTAGCGGGTAGCGCAGGGCATTCGCTGGCTGCCGCGAGTCTTTGCAACTTCGACCGTGGCCCCAGAAGTTAGGGGGCCGTTCCTGGTGGTTCAGCAGTCTCCAAAAGCCGCCACTAGTCGTAGTCCGCATCATGTTCTACTCGATGTCGCAGAAGCTCTCCAAGGGCACCACGATGGCCATCGCCATCCCGGCCATCATCGGCGCGTCGTACGCCACCTTCGCCTTCTTCCGCTACACTGGTGCGTGCGCAGATCGGCCGCCGCCCTGAGTGCGTCAATGCACTCGGAACTAACGCGATCGCTCTGGAATTGCTGATGACAGGCCCGGACCTCGGCGGTGACCTGCCTGGCTCGCCCAAGACCACCTCGCCCGAGTGGGCGGCGGCCTCCGTGGAGTACGCCAAGGCGCAGAAGGCCAACCCCATCCGCCACTTCAAGGACTAAGTACACATCAGGCGTCGAGCCGTGCGTGTGCGTGTCTGCCCGCTCGTCAGAGGCGAGGGCTCGGCCCTCCTCCTCCTGTAATTATTGGCCGCGGCGGCCGACGACGGGGGAGGCGGCCGACCAAGCAGACGCGCTCGTGTTCCCCTCGTCTTCCGCGAGGCAACACTCGTGAATAAAAACACACAGAAAAATCAACAAACTCCCCCGCGGACGCAACGCCTGCCGTATTATGAGTCGGTCCACAACAGCTCCATCGAGATCGACGGTTTGTATCTCTAGGCACCTTGCTAAAGTTTTGCGGCGACGCCAAAGTGACCGGCGATCTGCCTGCAGCTACAATAGCCCTCCGACTACTTCGAAGCAGCAAAATTACTCTTCTGTCCGTGAACTCACCTGCCCTTGATCCCGTCGGTTTAGCCTGGTGCAATGCCGCTAGCGCTCGACAAAAATTCGACAGCAATGCTACGCCGTCAGCTCTGCAACTTGGGCTTTGCGCTTGGCCTCAGCGGCGTCCCAGTCGTCCACGGCGCGCTGACGTAGCCTCTTCTCCGCGTCATCTTCGTCCGCCAGCTGCTGCTCGTCCTCGTCGTCGCGGAATCCGTAGTAGTCAGGCTCAATGTGCTTGTACATGTCTTGTCGCGTGCGTTTGCGAGGCTCGTGCTCCTCCTTCTGGAAGAGCTCGCGCACGCCGGGGAGGTTCTTCGCAGCCCCGAAGTACTTGTAGCCACCGAGCCCACGCACCGCGGTGCCGTCTGCGTCGTAGGCCTGCGGCTGCGTCTTGCCGTAGTCCGAGCCGCCCAGCTGCACGATCCGCCGCTCCCAGTGGCGCTTCTCGCGGATGCGCTTGTTGATCTCGTCGTTCAGGTCTCGGATCACGTGCTCACTGGACCCGGCTGGCAGCAAACGACCCCATACAGAGCGTACAGTGTCAGCTCGGCATCCACCGATACCATAACAGACAGCTAGGGCGCCGGCCGCGGCTACAGACCAGAAGGCTATTGACACGCACCATTCTGGATGTCCGCCACCTTCTTGGAGATCTCGCGGATGATCTGCCGTCTCCAGCGCTCGGCGTCCTTGAGGTTGTCGCACTGCGACGCCAGGTACGGCCTCCGACTGCGGTACCGCAGCAATAGCAGCAACAGCAGCGTTAGTACCGAGAAACGCACCCAGACCCAAGGCCAGCCGGCCAGCCAGCCAGCCAGCCAGCCAGCCAGCCAGCCACCCAGGCGCTCACTTCTTGAACGTGTCGGCGAAGTCCTGCTTCATGGACGTCCATCGGTTCAGCAGCGACTGCGCCTTCTCCTCATTGCGCGCCATCCTGTCTGCGTCCGGGTCGGCGTCAAGAGTCCCGAGTCAAGAGTCAAGAGGCTAGCGTAGCTGCAGCTGTCTAAGCTGCGATGGAGTTCACCGTGAGAGTGTCTTGTTGCTGCAACAGGCAGTGAGGTCGCACAGCGCGTGTGCCACACCACGCGCAACCTGTCCTTGCCGCTTTTTCAGCCAATCATCGCAAGTTGAACCAGCTTGGGGCGCGCAGCAGATCACTCCCCGCCCTGCTGACGATGGTGGGGCTCTGGACCGCGGCGGCAACTCGCTCTGCGCGCGGGCGCCTGCTCTCGACGCTCAAGCCGCAGGTGGCGGCCTACGACCTGGTGGTGATCGGCAGCGGCCCGTCCGCGACGCAGTGCGCGCTTGAGTCGGCCAAGCTGGGCCAGTGCGTGGCCATCGTGGACAAGAAGACGCGGCTGGGCGGCGTGTGCGTGCACACGGGCACCATCCCGTCCAAGACGTTCCGCGAGGCGGTGCTGCACCTGTCGGGCTACCGGCACCACGGCTTCTACGGCAAGTCGTACAGCATGAAGACCGTGACCATCGAGGACATCCTGCACCGCGTGCAGCGCGTGGTGAGCTCCGAGGAGGACGTGGTGCGCGCGCAGCTCAAGGCCGCGCGCGTGGACGTCATCCCGGGCTTCGCGCGCTTCGAGAGCGAGCACGAGATCTCCATCGTGCGGGACGACGCCGCCCAGAAGGACGCCGGCGCCCCCAGCAGCAACCTGGACTCGCTCTCCCGCGTCAAGGCCGACAAGTTCCTCATCGCGTGCGGCACGAGGCCCGCGCACAACCCGCTCGTGCCCATCGATGGCAAGGTCGTCATCGACAGCGACCAGATCCTCAGTCGCGACATGCACCAGCTGCCGCGCTCGCTCATCGTCGTTGGCGCCGGCGTCATTGGCATGGAGTACGCGTCCATGGTGAACGTCGTGCCCGGCCACTCGGTCACAGTCGTGGACGGACGGCCAGACGTGAGTGCCGACCACTTGATTCCCGCCACTTATTCAGTTGGACGGACATTGCTGCTGACTGATTAACTGGATTGGTAATGTTAAACCGTCTGTGTGTGTGTGCAGATTCTGTCCTTCTGCGACCGCGAGATCATCAGCAACCTCACGTACGAAATGCAGAGCAACGGAGCACGCTTCCTTCTGGGCGAGACCATCAAGAAAGTCGAGGTAAGGCGGCTGCGAACGTGGGCTGCATGAGGAGGCGGCATTCTAATGCCAGTTGACAATTTGTTTTCAGACGACGGACAAGCGTGTCAAGGTGTTCTTCAACAGCGGCAAGGTACTCAGTGCCGACGCTCTCCTGTACACGGTGGGTCGCCAGGCAGCCACGGACGGGCTGAACCTGGAGGCGGTTGGTCTTTCGCGCAACCACCGCGGCCTGATCAACGTGAACAAGAACTACCAGACCGACCAGCCTCACATGTGAGTTTGTTACACCTCTCTCAATTACCAGTCTGGACGACTTGACCTTACTCACCTTGCTATTGCTCATCGCAGTTACGCCGCAGGTGATTGCATCGGCGCTCCCGCACTTGCATCTACGAGTATGGAGCAAGGTCGTCTGGCGTCGTGCCACATGTGGAACCCGGACGAGGAGCTCGCAGCAACGAGTCAGTTGGAGAACGGCAACTATCCGTACGGCATCTACACGATCCCGGAGATCTCGATGGTGGGCCAAACGGAGCAGCAGCTTACGAAGAGTTGCGTGAACTACGAAATTGGTGTTGCGAAGTACTCGGAGCTGGCAAAGGGTCAGATGATGGGCGCGATGGCTGGGGGCACTTTGAAGATCTTGTTTGACCCTGACACCCTCAAGGTGTTTGGTGTGCACGCCATCGGGGAGGGCGCCACGGAGATTATTCACATTGGACAGGTCGCTATGGCCATGGGCTGCTCACTGACGTACTTCCGCGACGCCGTGTTTAACTATCCAACTTTGGCGGAAGCCTACCGCGTCGCCGCCTTGAACGGACTGGGCCGTCTCAGCCGTAACACGGAAGAGCACTAATCCCATTTTCTTGTTGATGGTGGATGCATACGAGTAGCTGTCTACCAGGTTGCTGGTGCATAATTGTGGGCAGATAGAATGTGCAAACGAAATAAATGGGGGGTGCTCCCTTGGCAAAAGTTTCAGCCGTGGACATGACTAACGCGTCGGCTAACCCGTTTTATGCTGTTATCATCCGCATTGCAGCAGCACTGACGTCGGAACATCTCTGGAATTGGCCGAGTCGAGCAGTTGATAATCGCCCGGACTGAAGTCCGTGAACTCTTCCATTTCATCTTCCCGGAACGGTAAAACGACCGCGTACGAGCTTTGTCTACTGTTGCTAACCTCGTTGCTAACAGACTGAGTGCGGTGGATCTTGTATAAGTACAACTGGATGCCAAGCACTCGGAGCCAAATGAGATTCCATGGGTCGGTCATCATGGCAATGTTCATGAGTTGCACGATCGAACGAAACTCTGCGGAGCGCCAACTTACGCCTCGCAATGGGCTTCGCCGCAAATTGTTTTGGCCTAGGAGAGTGGATGGCCATACGTGCCGGTATTGCCCGCGGCCAGTCGGAATCATATTGTCCGTTGGCGACGACGCACCTTGGAGTCTGCTTGGGTGCGATGTTGGCCCTGGCAGCGAAGTTAAATTAAAACTGCGCGGACCGCGTATCGTCAGAGACTGTGTCGCTGCATGGAATCGAATGCTCAATACTGACGTTGGCCAGAGCAACCTTGCTCCGCAGGGAACAATGGGCGTGAAACTTAGGACAACACCTTCAGTTTCCCGGTGTAACCAGCTGCTCCTAGATGTCAAGGATCCAAAAGCCTTGATGGCTATCGCCAGCGCCGTGACAGCGCCAATACAAAAGAGCAGCATGCTCGCGCTGTCATCAAAAATGTACGATGAAGCGTTCATGTACGCGCCGGGATTGCAACGGATGATGTCCATTGTTGGCCCTTCCCCGGCAATTCGGAAGGCGCTTGTGATGTTGGTGTCTCGGATAGTGGTGTTTTTATATGGACCAGCGACTGTCAGAGTTGACGTGAAACCTATGAGAAGACCACGAATTCCGGGGACTCCGTCGTGCCAGTGATCCCGTGTCTTCCTGACAACAAATACTACCAAGAAGGCGAGAAGCGCCAAGAGCCAGACGTTGCGCATCTGCACTGCTGTTGTCTCTACGAATGGCACGAGTTCAAAATTGACTGAGCCAGCCACCGACGCCCAGTACGAGTCGAGAAAAATGTCCATGAAGCTGCTATCTAGCACAAGTGCTGCGACGTAAAAACTGACAGGCAGCCAGCTCGAGTACACGATGACCTGAAAAGGAATCTTCATGACGATCGTAGCGGTCGACATCCAGCGCGAATTCAACTTCGCCTTTGTGTTTGCACCCTGTCCCGCAGCTGTGTACGAAGCATAGACCAACAAAGCCAAACGAATCCACACGTACGTCTGTGCGCCACCTCGCAGCATTGAAATGACACCATACCAGTCGACGAGATTAGTCTGGACGATGTCGCGCTCGTAGCGGTAGTCGTCTACGAAGACCGTCGTGCACCCAGTGGCATCTGACTCCGATGATGTGTTGGTTTTGCTCTCGACGCAACGTCTGCCTCTGGTGAGGACGACGGCTTCCAGCGCTTCGTAGTTGTAGAAGGTGGACCGCATCGCCCCCGACGTCGACGAAAGCCGTTGCGTGGCCACCAGCGCGACGTCTAGCTCCAAGTCCGGGTATCGCTCTTGCAAAGACTGAAATCGGAGGTCAATGTGATCCCAGAGTCGGACGTCGGGCAACGATGTGTTGAGTGGGTTCTTGCACTTCCAGATGCCGGGATGATTGCAGAATCTTGGACGAGGTGGCGATCTTTTGGCGATGCCCGAGCTGGAGCACATCGCGAGTGACTGTTTGCCGTGTGAGATCTGCGGTACATGGAGCGAATGCAATCTCCAGGCGGCGTTCTTGGATGCGAAACTGACTATGTAGTGGTGAATTCGGTCGACCCAGTTGTGTTTCGTGGCGTACCGCAATGTGGTGGATGTATCACCAGCTCGCCTCAATGCACCATGAGCGGCAGTGATGAAGGCGTCGAGCATCTTGAACGCTGTGTCGAACTCGATGGCACTATTTGCGTTTGCAGGTTGGCCCTGCTGTGGTTTATAGAGCAAGTGGGGAGGAAACTCAGTCACGTTGAGCAGTTCCACCGCTCCTCGTAGCCCGACAGATGTGGTGTCGTATTGGTACGACCAAACGCGAGCTGCGGAAACGGATTCGGTGCCCTTGAGTCCTGCGAACGTAGCTGATACGTTTTCATCGTCGCTAGTGGTGCTGCTGGTCCCATTGTCCAGGCGCCAGATATGTACGACGGGGTAGTTGAAAGGTCCGAAGCGGACGGCATTGCTGGGCATGAGAGACACAGGGTAGTACTCTTGAAGGTTGCGTACGCCAAGGCCTGTTCGTGGAATATCCGTCATGAGAAGGGCGAGTGATATGATTGTGACGAGGCAGCGCAACTTGGAGAGCACGATGCAGTTGTGGATGTCTGGCTGTGGTAGCAGCTTGTGCCATCCTCGCGTTCTCTCCCAGGTGAGCGTTCTAACACTGTGGCTTTGATATCTGGTGAAGCTACCGACACTGCGCTCCGCGTTGCCATACCTCGCTGGCGAAAGTGGGTGTATTACTGTCATTACGGCGACGCCCGAAGTGCAGCTCTGTTCCTGGCATGCGTTTGTGGTTCTGCGGCCACAGGTAACGGATGACGCGGTCCAGGTATAGCTCATGATCGTCTTTTGTTCAGCAAAACCGAGATATTCATGGAGCAATGGCATCACGAATTCCAACATGTCAATTGTTTTACCCACATTGAAGCAGCACGAACAACGGAACGACTCGCGAGCTCGCGGAGTCAAGAAGCTCGTAGTCGTCGCAGCTCAACCCTGTGCGCTCCTCCATCTCGTCTTGTGCGTACGGCAATACAACGGCGTACGGCAATACGTGACTGCTATCATCGTCGGGGCTACTACATGTTGATGAAAAGGGTCGAATCCTGTACAAGTACAGCTGGACGCCAATAGTACGAAGCCAGAAGAAATTCCACGGGTCCGTCATCATGGCGATGTTCATGAGCTGCAAGATGGAGTGAGCTTCCACGGTGCGCGTCGTCAAAGCGCCACTTGTTGGTTGAATCATCTTGATTGTAGCTGTAGTTTCTTTTCTACGACAAACATGCCACGGATACCATCTTCGTCGGTGAGACGACGAGTCTATCGCGAAGGTTGCTTCGGATAACCCTCGAACGCTCGGAGGAGGCGAGGGAGCGACTCTCGACACGCTGGAGCTTGTAGAATGACCCTGCGACGCCGTGGACGCAGATGTGTTCTCGGATACCTGTGCTCTAAAGTGGATAATTGGCGGCGTGGTCACCCAAAGACTTTCGATCCCGCATGGATTAACCTGTGATTCTCTGAGTATCATTCCGCGAGTAGCGTGGTATGTCCAGGAGCTTCTGGGTGTCAAGTTCCCCACCAGTTTGACTACCATGGCGAGGACACCAACGGCTACAATACACAAGTGCATTGTCTTCGAGCTACCGTCAAAAATGTACGACGACGAGTTGAAACAGCCGCCGGTCAAGGACTGCACAATGTCCATGGTCGGTCCTTCACCGGGGATGCGGAAGATGCTCACGATGTCCATATCGCGATAGGATGCACTTTTGTACGGCCCGAAGACCGTCAGCGAGGACGTGAAACTAATCAGAAGACCCCGGATACCAGGGACCCCCTCGTCGTGGTATCGCGACCTCCTCACGGCAAACAACGCAGCACTCGCGAACAAAGCTAGAGACCAGACGCCCCGCATTTGTACAGACGTTGTTTGGATAAATGGCAGCCATTCGAAGTTGACCGCGCCCCCTACAGAAGCCCAGTACGAACCCAGAAACAGATCCGTGAAGCTGCTGTCCAGCAACAGCGCTCCGACGTACGCACTAACAGGCAACAGGCTCGAGTACACGACGACTTGGAAGGGGATTTTGAACACGATTGACGCAGTTGAGACCAAGCGTGAGCTTGGCCTCGACTTGTCGTCGGCGATCTGTCCGGCAGCGGTGTAGGCGCCATACACCAGCAAAAGCGCTCGAATCCACACGTACGTTTGAGAGCCACCTCGCAGCATCGAAATGATGCCATACCAGTCGGCGAGATCGGTCTGAACGATATCGCGCTCATAGCGGTAGTCGTCCACAAAAACTGTCGTGCACTGGGTTGAGTTCGACTTGGGGAAAGACCGGGTCGACTCATGGACGTCAACGCAGCGTCTACCTCTAGTAAGAACAACAATCTCCAGCGCCTCGTAATTGTAAAAGGTGGACCGCATGGCCCCCGATGTGGACGAAAGCCTCTGCGAGGACACCACCGCCACGTCCAGCTCCAAGTCCGGGTACTGGCGCTGCAGCGACTGAAGCCGGAGGTCCATGTGGTCCCATAACCGGACAGGGGGCAATGACCCGTCGAGTGGGTTCTTGCACTTCCACATGCCGGGGTGGCTGCAGAAGCGAGGACGCGGCGAAGATCGTTTTCCGACACCGGTACTGGTGCATATTGCGAGCGACACCGTGTCGCGGGAGATGCGGGGTGCATGGAGTGAGTGGACTCTCCAGGCGGGGTTCGTAGTGACAAAGCGGACTACGTAGTGATGCAAGCGGTCGATCCACTTGTGCTTGGTGGCGTATCGTAACATTGTCGGATGGTTTGTCGTCGTTCTCAGATGAGTCCGCGAGGCAGCGATGAAGGCGTCGAGCATGGTGAAGACTGTGCTGAGGTTCATGAGACTGCTAGCATCTACTGCTGGTTGGCCCTGTTGCGGCTTGTAGAGCAGAAAGGTTGGGAACTCAGTCACGTTGAGCAGCTCGACAGCACCACGCAACCCGACGGAGGTTGTGTCGTATTGATATGACCATACTCGAGCTGTGGAAATTGGTTGAGTGCCCTTGAGTCCTGCAAACGCGGGTGAAGCGTCATCGCCACTGGCATCACTACTACCGATTCCATTGTCCCGACGCCGAACATGTAAAACGGGGTAGTTAAAAGGGCCGAAGCGGACGGCGGTGCTGGGCATGAGAGACACCGGGTAGTACTCCTGGAGGTTCCGGACACCAAGGCCTGTGCGGGGTATATCGGTCATGAGTAGCACGAGTGATACAATTGTGATGATGCATCGTAGCTTGGAGAGCGCGATGCAGTTGTGGATGTCCGGCTGTGGTAGGTGCTTCTTCCACTCTCGTGTCCTTGTCCAGGCGAGCGTTCTGGCGCTCTGGTTCCTGTCAGAGATTGCTTGTGCCTCGTCTTGCGGAGCGATTGTGCCGTCATTGTCATATCTCGCCAGTGGCGGCGGGTGTGTAGCTACCATGGATTGCTTGCAGTATGAGCTGACATACCATGCGAGCGAAGCATTGTTGATGGTAACGGACGTCTCCGCGTTTAGCTTTTGGTGGGAATGCTCACATGATCGCTTGTTTCCCTCATAGTTTTTGATGCGGAGCTGACGGAACTAAAGTGTGTTTTTAGATACGGCGGCTCTATTAGCCACCGCATTGACGCAGGAGCGACATTGCTTCATCCCGATAATTTTCCGCGTCGAAGGGCTCGAAATCGCCCATGCGCGTTTCCACATCGTCTTCCCGGTATGGTAAAACGGTGCGTACGAGTTTGATGTGCCCTTGCCGTCACCGCTGCTGACTTCGATGGCGCAACGAGTTGGTACAAATACAAACGGATCCGGAAACCAAAATCCAATAAGTTCAATGAATCGGTCATCATGCGAAATGCGACCATTTCTACAATGAACACTGGCCAGCGAATTTGTTACGGAGGCAGCATTTTACGAGTAAAACGAGCTCTGGTCTTATCTTTCTGGGCGCAGCGGCCGCACTTTCTTGATCGACGACAGCCCAGGAAGTGTCGGAATCACGCCGGTGGCTGACGTTTGAGTTTGGTGTCTTCCAACCACCTCCCCCTCAGCTATGCAAACGCCATAGACCAACAAAACCAACGAACCCACAGGTAGCTTTGAGCGCTGCCCCCTCAGCAAGGAGATGACGCAATACCAGTCGGCAACATTGGTCTGGACAAGAAGATCACGCTTGTAGTGGTAGACGTCCACGAAGGCTGTCGTGCACTTGGCGAACTTGGTAGAAGTCAGGTTGCAGCACTGGCCTCTAGTGAGGACAACGATTTCCTGCGCTTCGTAGCTGTCGAATGTGGATCCCATCGCCCCTGACGTCGTCGAATCCTGTGCGAGGACATCAACGCTACGTATTGCCACCTTTTTGTCTCAGCTTTGTATGCGCGGCAGTGATGGAGTGCTGAACGCGGTGTCAAGCTCGATAATGTTTTGAGCCGCTGTCACCCGCTATCCGGATTGCAGTAATACTAACATTGGAATATCCCGGGAACTTGCCGAGTCGAGAAGCTGAAAGTCACTGGAACTCAGTCCCGTGTGCGCCTCCATCTCATCTTCTGTGTACGGCAAGATAACAGGGTACGACAGGGCCCTACTGCTGTCGCCAAGGGCGGACGGAGCAATTCGAATCCTGTACAAATACAACTGGACGCCAAGCACTCGAAGCCAAACAAAATTCCACGGGTCGGTCATCATAGCGATGTTCATGAGCTGTAAGATGGAGCGGAACTCGGTCGAGTTGTAATCCTCGTCGCCCAGGAGGTTCCCTCGAGTCGTCCTCTTGAATGAAGAAATACTGGACGGTGAGCGAATTGGCCTCACTTTTGTTGGTTGTGGTAATAGTGAAGCTACCACTTGAGACGGGCGTGATCGAGGCTTGACTGGTACGCGCGATCGTACGGAGAATTGAACGCTCAGTACCGATGTCAACCAAAGTCTCTGCATCCCGCACGGAATGACTGGCGTTGAGCTCAGAATGATATTTCCCGTTGTGCAGTGTACCTTGGTCATTCGTGACACCAAGAAGCACCCGACTCTGATAGCTATCGCCATTCCGATAACTACGCACACGCAGAAGAGCAGCATGACTGCACTGTCGTCGAAAAGGTACCTTGAAACATTGAAATGCCCCACTAGGTTACTGCGGACGACATCCATCGTCTTTCCGGCACCCGCAACTTGGAACAAGTTGAGAATATTCGTGTCTCGTTGTGTGGTCTCTTTGTACGGGCCGAAGACCGTCAAAGTGGACGTAAAGCTAATGACGAGACCGCGAATGGCAGGAATCCCTTCGCCCCAGTACTCGCGAGTCTTTCTAACTGCAAGCACCGCCAAAGTGACAAGCAGTGCTAACAACCACACGTTGCGCATTTGAACCGCTGTGGACCGGAGGAAGGTCACCAAGTCAATTCGGATCGATCCCCCCACCGCAGCCCAGTACGAGTCGAGATAAATGTCCATGAAGCTGCTATCCATCACCTGAGCCACGACATACGCGCTAACTGGCAGCAAACTCGAGTACACAACGACCTCAAAAGGGATTTTCAACAGAATCGACGCCGTTGCTAGTAAGCGCGAACTCGACGCTGACTTCACTCGCGTCGCTGTGTACGCACCATATATCAACAAACTCAAGCGAAGCCACACGTACGCTTGGGCCCCGCCTCGAAGCAACGAAATGATGCTATACCAGTCCACGAGATTCGTTCGGATAGTGTCGCGCTCGTAGCGGTAGTCGTCGAGGAAGACCGTCGTGCACGTGGTGACGACTTTGTCCTCCGATGACGACTTGGTTTTGTCCTCAACGCAGCGCTTGCCTCGCGTCAGTACCGTGATCTCAAGTGCCTCGTAGCTGTAGAAGGTGGTGTCCATCGCCCCCGACGTCGATGAAAGTCTCTGCGAAGTAAGCAGCGCCATCTCCAGTTCCAAACCCGGATAGCGCTGCTGAAGAGACTGAAGGCGCAGATCCATGTGGTCCCAGAGCCGAACGGGGGGCAACGCCGGATCCAGTGGGTTCTCGCACTTCCAGACCCCCGGGTGGTTGCAGAATCTCGGCCGAGGCGATGAACGCTTCGCGATCGCTGCGTTGGAGCATAGCGCGAGGGATCGCGTTTCGTTTGAGAGGTGGGGCACGTGGAGAGAATGCCATCTCCAGGCAGGGTTTGTGCTTGCGAAGCGGACGACGAAGTGGTGGATGCGGTCGACCCAGTTGTGCTTCGTGACGTAGCTCATTGTGGTGGGTCGGCTGCTGTCTGCCGGTCTGAGCTTCGCGTGCGCGGCATGGATGAAGGCGTCTAGCATGGTGAAGGCCGTGCGTAGCTCGAAGAAGCTTTCTCCATTCGTGGTCGGTTGGCCCTCTTGTGGCTTGTAGAGCAAGAACTGAGGGAACTCTGTTACGTTGAGCAACTCGACAGCCCCTCGCAGACCGACCGAGAGGGTGTCGAACTGGTAGGGCCACGCGCGAGCTGCGAAGATGGGCTGAGTGCCCTTGAGCCCTGCGAATTGTGTCGACGTATGCCCCGCTCCACCGGCCCCGCTGGTATCATTGTCGAGGCGCCGGATATGCGCGACGGGGTACTCGAAGGGTCCAAAGCGAACGGCGGTGCTGGGCATGAGTGGAATGGGGTAGAACTCGTGAAGGTTGCGTATGCCCAGACCTGTGCGGGGGATATCGGTGAGCAGAAGAGCGAGCGATACGACCGTGAAGATGCATCGCAGCTTGGAGAGAGCGATGCAATGGTGGATGTCTGGTCGTGGTAGGAGGTTGTGCCATTCGCACGTACTTGCCCTCCTAGCACTGTTGTTTCTGATCGAAGTGACTTCCGGTACTTGAGTCGGCCGCTCGGCATTGCCATCCCACGTCGACGCTCCTCGTGGGTGGATTGCTGCCATGGGGTGGCTGACTAAGCGTTCGGGGCTAAACTCGGCAGTCGCTCGCACTGAAAACGAACAACGGGCTCCACCTTTAGCTCCCACTACCCACTTTGCACAAGTACCGACAACGGGACGTCCCTCGAACTTGTCGAATCAAGAAACTCAAAGTCGTCGCCGCTCAGTCCCGTGCGTTCTTCCAGTTCCTCTGCTGGATATGGCAAAATGACTGCGTACGATAACAATACGCAACTGTTGTCGACGTCGCAGACAGGGGAACGAGTCGGCCGAACCCTGTACACGCACAACTGGATGCCAATGACCCGCAGCCAGAAGAAATTCCACGGATCCGTCATCATGGTGATGTTCATGAGCTGCAGGACGGAGTGAGACGCCGCTGTCCGCGAGCACAAGGCAGCAGGCGGTGGTTGCGCTTTCGTGGCGGTTGCCGAGTCGCGCGTTCTGCTGCAAAGACCCGCCAGACGCAGTCGAAAGTTGCGGAGTGGGGATTCTGGCTCGGATGGTCCTGCAAACGTCGTTGGAGGTGACGGAGAGACTTTCGAATTGCTGAAATATGACGAAGGCGCTGAAGAGGCCAGTAAAGCCTGCGGCTCGGGGGTCATTTTTACGCGGTTTGGCAATGCGTTGAACCCAATAGTTAGCGAAGTCATCGGCCACAGGAACTCGGTACCGTACGGGACGTTTAGGGTGGATATCAAGACCAGCCCTTGGTCCGCACGCAGACAGAAGCTCACCAATCTCGCTGCGCTTGCAACTGCGACCAACACGCCGATGCAGAAAGCCAGCATGGTCATACTGTCGTCGAACATGTACGTGGATTCATTGAAGTACCATTGCGGAGTGGCCTGCACCGTGTCCATCCTGTGCCCCACGTTGGGAAGTCGAATAGCTCGCACAATTTCCGAGTTTCGGAACGTGCTTTGCTTGTACGGCCCAACAATTGTCAGCGCCGAAGCGAAGCTGATCGCAAGTCCGCGGATGCCAGGGAGTTTCTCTTCGGAGCCGTTTAGCGGTTTCCTCGCCGCAAGGACCATCAAATCGACGAGTAATGCGATCAGCCAAACTGTTCGCATTTGAGTCACTGCCGACTTGAAGAAGGACAAGAGCTCGAAATTTGAAGTTCCTTCCAACGTGGTCCAGTACGAATCGAGAAAGATGTCCATGAAGTTGCCGTCTAGGAGGAGCGACGCCACGTAGCCGATAACGGGCAACAAGCTGCTGTAGACGATAACCTGGAACGGGATTTTGAACACGAGCAGAACTGCAGATGCCAGACGCGAGTACAAGTGCCGCTCTTGCTTTGGGTACCCAGCAGTAGTGATGAAAGCGGCATAGTACAGCAGGGCCAGCCGCACCCAAACGTATCCTTGTGCACCCGCTCGCATCGATGCAATGACGAAATACCAGTCCTCAACATTCGTCTGAAGGGTGTTGCGCTCATAGCGGTAGTCGTCCACAAAAACCGTTCGACATCCGCCCGCCTCTGATGAAAAGCCGGTAATGTTTCCGCTGCAGCGCCTGCCTCGCGTTAGCATGACAATTTCGTGCTCTTCACAGTTAAATAAGGTGTAGCTCAAAGTCCCTGACGACATTGACGGCCGATGCGTGGAAATTAGCGTCACATCCAGAAGCAGGTCCGGGTATCGTCGCTGGAGGTCCTGGAAGCGGATATCCATATGACCCGGCAGCCTCACGACTGGAAGCGATGCGTTCAAAGGGTGCTCGCAGTCCCAAATCCCTGGGTACGTACAAAATCGAGGCTGCGGTGGCGAGTTGGGCTCGGTGGCTGTCGTACAGATTCGAAGGGAATCGGTCGGACGAGGAATTTGCGGGACGTGGAGGGAGTGCAGACTCCAGATCCTCCTTTGCCAAATGAAATGGGTCAAATATTGATGGGCTCGATCCACCCAATTGTGCTCGGTCGCAAAACGAACAGAAGTCCACGAGACCCCAGCGCCGTTCCGTTTTGGCAGAGTTCGAGCCTGCGCCGCTGCAATGAATGCGTCTAGCATGGAAAAAGTCGTGTTCAAAGCCAGCACTGCTCTGTGGTTTCCCTGCCGCCCCAACTCGCCCCTGTAGAGCAGGAAGTCCGGGTACCCGGTCACGTTCAGTAGCCCCACTGCACCACGCAGACCCAGAGACGTCGTGTCGTACTTGTAGGACCACACGTTTGCCGAATGAACCGGATGGGCTCCCTCGAGGCCACGAAACGCGTCCGACTCGTTGCTTTGAGCCTCTCGTGTTCGCCAAATGTGCCTCACCGGGTAATCGAACGGCCCAAAGCGGACAGCGGTGTCTGGCATGATCGGCGCTGGGTAGAACTGACCAAGACCCCTTACGCCAAGACCCGAGCGAGGAATGTCCGTCGCGAGCAGCACGATCGAAAAGATGGAGATGAGGCACCGCAACTTGGAGAACGCGAGGCAATGGGCAATGTCAGGACGGAGCAGCAGCTGCTGCCACTCCCGTGCTCGGGAGCGTTTGGTGCTGCTCGTGGTTGGGTCGGCCATGCTTTTGGCGACGCTGGAAGCGCTACTAAACGCTGTGTAGGTCCGTTATGGACAATAATGCTCTGCTTTGCTTTTTGTTGTTGTTGTTGTATCCCAAACTGTTTCATGAAAAGCAGTATAAGTATGTTCTCAGGTCCTGACCAAACACTCAAACCAAACCAAAATTACCATTTTGAATCCGTTTCATGGTTCGAATCCGTTTCAGCTGTACCAAGTACAATAGGCGGGGTTTTCAAGTTGTATTGGCGAGAGTCGTTTCAAATTATTTCTAGTACTACGTGGTACTTCTGAAGTATCACGTAACTCCACACCTCTACCCCCGAAATACTCCACCGTGGATGCTGGACGCAATATTTTACGTAATTTTGGTTCACAAACCCACGTAATTTACGACCAAACTAATTTCTTGACCGTTTCGTGGTTTGGTTTGCTCAGGGTGTGAATATACTGTCGGTGGTCCCACTCATAGCTCAATGAGCTGCGTTCTTTCTCCTGAACGACGCACCAACGTCATGCTCTCCACCTTGAAGGCGTTCATAGTCGGTGGGTCGACGCCGAGATTCTTCGCAGGCACCAGCATTTTCGTATACACGAGATCCGGATAGTCCGCGTTCGTCTTAAGCGCCACGTACTTCTCCGCAGTCGTCGTTCCCGGCTCAAAGTACTCGGCACGTCGCGTGGGGAAGATGAGGACGATGAACATGATCGCGATGAGGACAATGCACCCGACGAAGGAGATCCAGAACGAGTTGGTGGGGATGGACATCGCGATGCGGCGGAGTTGGCGGTCGCCCTTGAGCTCCACGTTCGCGAGAAGGTCGGACGAGGAAGTCGAGGTGGCAGTCTTGGCGGAAGACGAAGACGACGAAGACGAGCTCAGGTCCGTGACAGCAGCGTTTTGCATAAAGAAGAAGAAGGCGGACGTGTACATGACCTCAAGTGGTCGCTCCAGGAAATAGTTGTTGTCTTCCACTTGGATCAGATACGACTCCATGAGCGATGAGCACGAATCACTGCCGAGGGTCTCATTTCGACTCGCGTTCCATCGCATATTGACGAAGTTGTCGGGGTTCAAGTACTCCAGCCCCGTCGGCGTGCCGTCAATCAAGAACGACGGCGCATTAAGCTGCACCAGCGGCGTCGGGGAGTGGAAGTCACCCTCCATGATGTCGCTCACAGGAAGCACGTCCTCTCCAGCGAACAGGTAGCGCTTTGTTTGAGGCAATTGATACCACATCCCATTGCAAGTCCCTCCGTCCTCTCCGCTCACGTCGCACTGTGCATCAAACTCCTCGTGCAGTGCGGCCGTCTGCCACGACAGCAACGCAAAGCTGAATTGGATGTGACGCCGTGGGTTCTCGACGTACGGCCCCAAGTACATGTCCAGATTTTCCCCATAGACCTCGTACTCTCCGTCCAGCCCTCCGGCTGCGAACGTGTCACCAGAAATGTACGACCCGATGCCGTAAACGACTGCCTGGTTTGGGAGCTTCTGGCAGTCAACCGGGTACCATCCGCCGTAGTTGGCGTCGTAGCTGATTTCAGAGCAGTTGTCCACGAGCGGGATGACGCCAATCTCCTTCTGCAGGTTGAACGTGCCGCTCACGTCGAAGAAGATGCACGACGTGTTGCCGCAGAAGCTCGTGCTGTAGTAACTCCACAAGTACTCGGGAATGGACGACGTCGCGCTCGAGTTGGAGCTTGCTGCACTCCCGTTTGCGCACGCACCGTAGAAATCGCACGCCGCGCCTTCGAAGGTCTCCCCGTAGACGATCGACGTATTGAGGACGACGTCGATGGTTATCGCCTCGATGCTCATTTGGTCCGTGAGACTCCGTTTCTCCATCGAGACGGTCGTCTCTTCCAGCGCGAAGGTGCTCGGGAAGGATTTGTCGAGTCCAGTGGTGATCAACTCCATGACGGACTTGACGGAGACAGAAGTGATGTTGTTCACAGCTTCCATGAGAGTGAAGAGGGAAGTGGCGGGGCCCTGACAGATCCGCGTTCCGTCGGCTGCGTACGTCCAGCCGCCGGTACTGATGGAGTCGTTCGGGAACACGTCGAGGTCCGTTCGACTATCGGACTCGGAGCAGTTGTGGTGCCGCCGTTCCGAGTTGGCGATGGCTCGCTCGACCATGATAGTCCCGTGGAGGAAGAGGTTGACGATGTCGTTGACGTCGAAGTCTTGAGGCCAGTCCGCGTTGCCCTGGGCCTCCGCGTACGTGATGGAGTAGTTGGCGTCGGGTGTCTTGTTCATCAGGTTGACTTCAGTGTTCCATTCGTTGGAGTAGAAGCCGTAGACGACGGCGATGGACGCCAAGTCGCCCGTGTTGATCGGCGCCAAGCTCTCCCCCGCGTACGTCACGGACGAGTTCTGCTGCGTGCACGTCGGGTCGGCGATGAAGCTGAAGGGGGTGGTCGCCTGCCGAACGGCGTTCTTCAGGATGGTGTCGCTGGGTCGTCGACTACCCTCGGAGTCGTTCTTCAAGGCCGCCGCTTGGAGCTTCTCGATGGACGACTGGGACTTTTGGAAGTCGTCCAGGATCATGGTCGAGTTGAAGCCCACCGTGCTGTTCGAAGCCTGGAACCCGCGGATGCTGTTGCCCAGCGTGAGCACGACGAGGATCGGGACGACGAAGAGGACCACGGACCGGAGGCGGCCGACCACTTGGCTGGGCGCCGTCGTTTCCGTGGACGACCAGAGCAGGTTGTGCAGGAACACGATGTACGTGGGCTGGACCTTGTCGAGCCACCAGCCCATGACGACCTCGATGAAGGCCATGACGAGACCCGAGCGGAAGTTGTACGTGTCCGTCTTCTTGTCGGCGTTCGTGGAGGACCCGACCTTGTCGTAGATGGTCTCCGGTAGCGTGATGCCCCAGAGGGCGACGCCCGTGAAGGCCCCGATGCAGAGACAGAGCACGGCGACGTGGAAGGCCAAGCGGGCCGGGGCCAGCGTGATCTCCAGAGTCGGCGAGCTCGCCTCCAGTTTATCTTCGAGCAGCGCGATGTCGACGGGCTTTTCGCCGCCGTCACCCGCCGTCTCCTTCGCCATTTTTTTTATTTTCCAGCAAGCTCCGGTCCAACAAGCTCCGGTTGTGGAATGGATGGAGGAACTGGTAAGCGCTCGCCTCGAGGCTTTTTGCAGTGTGCTGACGGACGTGAGTGAGGGTGGGGGGCATCACGTTTCACGCTCGGACTGCTGGACTTGCAGCTCGTTGGGTACATCGAGGCAATTTCTGCTCTGATGCTGTTGGTAGAGGCTCGGTCTGCTGTTTCTGGTGACGGTCACCGTGACCCGGGTACAAGTTTCGGGAATGGCTCCAGTAGAGCGTGTTGGAATTGACAAAGCACTGCGCTGACAGTTCCCATGCCTATTTATACGTTCACGAGGAGTGTTCGAAGCCTTGACCTGCGTTCTACGTCTTAGCCAAGTAGAGTTAGCTCGCAGGCAACTTTTGTGCTATTCTACTACGTCTAGCTGGACAGGAACGTAAAACCGCAGATACTCGAGTAGGCTTGCGCTTCTGGCAGCACAAGGACTATGCCATCGAATTGAGGGTACCATGGCAGCAACAGGAGCGCTGGGGCAATGCTGTAGGTGCAAGGAGCCACCATAGCTTGGGTACTATAGCCTGCACTGGTATGTATAGGAAGTCGTCGTGATCGCCACGATCAATTTTGTCAATTCGGACATTTTACTGTATTATCGCTTCCATTACACATGTGCGCGTTGTGGTGATATCTCACATGGTACGGTATGTATGAAGTTAGGAAAGTATCAAAAACATGCGTTCGTTCTTAATTGCCCCTCGCTACGACCTTAACAATTTTCGCGTAATTCTGCCCGTGTATGCACGAATGTAGTAAAAGTTGTAAGCCCAAAAGTTGTAAGCCCCCGGCGTACTTGATTTGTGGGATGCCCATCGACCCTAGTGGAAACCCTCCAAGCCCGCTTCAGCGGTCAACATACAACCTCAAACGAATTATCATCGACGAGTGTGTTCCTATAGCATACAGATGAACCCGTCTAAGATGAGCTTGTATACGATGCGTACTTGAGACTGTTTGCGTGGTAGTGTGATAATTCTGTCAACATAAAACTTGATAAGTCCTGATGATAGCCCAAAGTGTCAATAAAATGAGAAAACAGAAGCTGTCAGCGCACAACAGGCGCCACATCCATTCTAAGCAGTATTATTGTAAAACTCGAGCTCCAAAATAACATTCACTCATACCATATGAGTGAATGTTATTTTGGAGCTCGATTTTCCAGTTAAAGTTTTGCTCATATCGTCTGATTTTAGGAAATGTGTACCACACCAATCGCCCTATGACAATCAACTTGCTATACTAGATAGCGAAAGTGTCCACGATCTGTATTAGCGAAGGGAGGTTCATCGAGACTTCGTGTCGAACGCCTAACTAGAAGCCTTTTGTACATCTGCTCACCTCATGTGAACCCACCCACACTACCGGCTGCAGTCAGGTCACCGCCATTCGCGCTTCGGAGGCCCTGGACCAACGTCGATCGGCTCCAACGTTCTCAAGTTGCGACCGACCATGGACCTGCAGACACCGTCGAACGAGTACGCGTCGGTGGTCGACACCCCCAAGGAGGAGGACGACGACACCACCAACACGGTAGTGCTCCTCCGCCACGACTCTTTGCCCGGCGACGGGGACTCCGTGCAGCCGGACGTGAAGCTTCGGGCCCTCCCGTTCTTCGCCCTCGTGCTCCTGAGCAACGGGGCCCTCGTCGGCTTCATGGCCATTTTCCTGTCCGAGGTCACGATGGGCTCCAAGATCAGCGACACCGTCGGGTCGTCCAAGAACGCCGACAAGGAGGTGCAGACGTACCAACTCCTCAATGGCTACATCTCCGCCGCGGCGGGCGAGCTGCTCAACTTCGCCTACTTCGTCTTCCTCGCCGTCATGGTCACGTACCTGGGGAATCTCCCGTGGCACCCGGGCCAAAGCGTGCGAGACGGGCGCGGCAGCGTCAAGAAGGCCCTGCTCTGGTGGTTCACGCCCGCGATGATGTACGTCGTCAACGTCGGCATCACGTCCATGAACATCAAGCACACGATCGTGGGCGTCGAGCACATCTTCGTCCAGGACGACCTCGTCACGTCGGTCGTCAGCCCCAACGACAGCTCGTCCATCTACGACGTCCAGAACTCCATCCTGAGGACCGCAGTGCTGCAGAATGTGGACCCCTTCATCATCCAGTCGGACTCCTACTGCCTGCTCGTCGACACTTCAAGTATCCCCGAGGCCAGTCTCGAGACCAGCATCAGCGAGACCAGCAAGATGCCGACGGTCACGAGTATTGACTCCACCTCCGTGGGCTACGGGTTCACTTTGAATGCCTGGAACTACGAGGCGCTCCCGTACGGTGTCGACCCGACAGTCTCGGTGAACTTTACGGCGGGGGACCTCACGACGGGGGCCTTCGAGGACTTCCAAGCGGAAACCGGCTTTGACTTCCTGACGGGATACGAAATGTTCCTGCAGGGCAAAGCGCTGTTTGAGAGGTCGGTCTCGGACGCCAACGTCTCGGCGGAGTACCCGTGCTCGTGGGTGGATGGGAAGTACGGCGACGACAGCTCGGACCAAACTGTTTTCGCTACGTTCGACAACACGAGCGAGTACGCAGGCATGCGTAAGTGCAACGGGGCTCTCAGCTCGCTGCAAAGGCTGGCAAACATCGCCGACGCCGCCACTCACAACCTGGAGACTTTCGTGGACACCGTCCTGGATGGGATGAACACGACTCTGAACCAGTCGACCCAACTTGCACTTGATGAGACGCTTTTCACCATGGAGACGTACTCAATCTCTGACCAACTGAATCTCACCATGATGATGATTGACATCCCGTTGGACCTGGCCGTGCAATACCGAAACCTGAGCGCAGACTGCACCGCCAACGGCACCATCTCGCCCGATGTGTACGATACGAGCCTGTACACGGAAGCTCAGCTTGATCAGCTGGATCAGATTTACTGCAACACCAGTTACTATCTCTACAGCAGCCCTGCTGCTGCCTGCGGGTCCTCCAGCTGCATTTTTCTGGATGAGTCGGGCATTGTCGCGTTCAAGAGGCAGATTCTACTCTTGCCGTACTTGAAGGACTGCTCAGTCGATGACATGACGTACGGTAGCGACTACCTCAATTTCCTGCCGTCCGGGTGCACAGCAGAAGAGGACTCGGCGTTTCTCTACGGGGCGGGAACCTACATCTCGGGCGATGCGTTCAACGAGCAAGATGCCCTCCCGTTCATGATCAACCCGCGACGTCATCTCATCTTCTCGTTTGCTAAACTCGACTGGCAACTGGAAGACGTGAGCAAGATGTTCAACGCCGGTTGCGGGGTGCCAGGTGGGTGCAATGGTCTCGTTCACAAGCTGCAAAACGCTACATCATCCAGCGCGAAATCGCTATCGGTTCTTGTCGTCGGTAACAGCACACTCCCTGCCGAGAGACTGGACGCCAGATTCATCAACCCCGTGCAGCTCGTGACGCTCAACGCGCAACCGCTCTTGTACCCCAAGACCACTGAACGCCACTTGTGGGAGTACGTTCAAAAGGATCGCTTTGGCGAAGTGACGTGGGCAGATACCAACTTGGGGGAGTTGAATTGCTCGGTCCTCGTCGACTCCTACATCAATCAAGTGGAGAACAACCACTACTATCTGGATGATCCTCGTCAGGCCATGTACACGTCCGCGCTGTACTATCTCTTCCAAGACGCAGCGACGAAGACGGTGACGCTGGGTGACACACCAGATGGAGCGAGCAGTTTGTACCTAGGCACCACTCGCTTGAACGGTGACACCGAGCGGAAGAAGATCAAATACTCCATCCCGATTACCTCAGCCATCGCCACGTTCATTGGCATCGCGATCGTGATCGGGTTGTCCTTCATTGTGGTCGTTACCCCCATCGATCGAGTCATGACCTCCCGAGAGACCAACTTCGCGGCACGCTACGCAGATGTGCTGACAAAGGAGGAGTATCCCCCGGAAGTGCACAATTGCGACTTGCGAGTCCCAGGTGGCGGTGAGCTCGTCCCAATGGGGGACTGCACCGTCGAGAGAATTACGCTGCACTCGCTCGCAGACGAGTCCGAGAAGATTCATTTGTAGACAAGAGACCGGATATGGCTCGCAGTGAGCTCAGCCGCAGTTGAAAACGGGAGAGTTCCTGTTTGAATAATTACTTCGTACTGTCAAATTGAACCTTATCAACAAGTATAACAATGAATAAATCATGGAAGTCACGCTCCACCCGAAGGAGCTGCTGACAACAGAGAGGTTCGGACCGCGTTGAAGAGCAGGTTGCCTCGACATGCCAGGCGGTCGATGGTTTCTTGCATCTCAATCTTTGACAGCGGTAGCGACGTGTGATGCAGCTTGAAGAAGTTACTCCGAGCCATCACCACTTCGGTCTTGGTCTGCAGCTTCTTGGGGTTTTGTGGACAAGGCACCTTGTGCTTGTACGTCTGTACCGTGAGGATGGACGTGAGGTCCTGACGCAGGTTCTTGTCGGGGGAGTACGGGTGCAGCTCGTCCTTGTCCACGCAGTCAATAGCGATGATTCCGTACTCTCGGCCGTCGCCGGACTCGTCGTTGTGCTCGTCGAAATGAGAGAAGATCACGTCATTTGACTCGACTTGGAAGCCGCTCGGCGTTGATCGGAGGAAGCGGTGTTGTGACACGGCGTGGTTGTCGGGCCCTTCCTCCTCGCAGAGCGTGAGGTCGCCAGTAGCTTCGGAGATCATGATCTCCATGTGGAACAGATAGAACTTGAGCTTCTCGAACACTTGCTTGGCCGTGGAGTCCCCTTCCAACGGCATCACCACGAATTTGAGAGCGCAATAGTCCCCCGACGGGGACACGAAGCCGCTCTGCTCCGAGCTGGGGACGCTCAGGTCCATGAAGCCCGTGCGTTCCCGCATGAAGCGGCGGGCGTCGCGCAGCATCCGGGGCTTTACCTTCAGGAGCGACTGCAGGCGATGCCTCTTGTCCTCCCTCAAGTGGATGAAGTTGTCGAACGGGATGAGTTTCTCCTGTCGACTGGTGAAGTCCGACAGCGCCGAGTGGACCCGCGCCAACGCGAACTGCTGGCGGTGCGCGGTGTCCCGCAGACACGAGTTGACGAGCTGCTGCTTCTCCGTCGAGTTGGGCTGGTTGTTGGTCTTGGCGGCCTCGTGCTTGAGGTAGTCCACGTACGCCTCGAGCGCCGGCAGCTCGGCCGCCAGCGCCTCGATCTCTTTCTGAAGTTTGCAACCGCCAAGTTCAGAAAGTTAGCAACGCATTGACAGGCCAAGCTGCTGCTCGAGCGGCTCACCTTTCGCGCCGTGTACGTCCGCATGCGGACGTTAGGCCCCTTGGCATCCTCCTCGTCGCTGCCGAACGACCGCTTCCTCTTGCTGGGGGCCATGGACTCGTGTCGGGCGGCTGGCGCTGGGGACGCGCAGAGCTCGTCCGAGCTGCTGTCCACGCTTCCCAGCAGCGCCGACAGCTCGTCGAGTGCAATTGCCTCGAAGTCGTCTCGGGAACTCGCGTCGTCCGGGGACATGGGGACGAGCGCGAGGTCAGGGTGGGGCTTGCTGGCGTCGACGTGCTCGGTAGCCGGCATCTTGCGGAATGAAAGAGAGGGCGCAAGGAGGCTTTGGCCACAAGGAGGCTAAATCACCGAAAGCATCCGCTGCGCCACGCATGTGCGTTGTGGCCAGCGCTCGACAAAACAGCCAATTCGGGTTACTCATGGAAATACTACCGACGTGTTTCAAATTGAGTCATCCGAGGTACTGCGATTGCCGCACTGACAGAAAGGAGAAAGAGATTCTAGTGACTATGGCCACAAAGCGCAGTGCATTGAGATGAGATGACATGCCCGTTAACCATGGCCCCGTTTTGGTGGTGGAGGGGCAACATCGGTCTGGACACGGGGATGAGCGGTCCGGTGACGCGCAGCGAATCAATCGAGACCAGGCGCGCGTCACACATGGCTACCACTGAGTCATCCCGCATAGCTGAGCCCAAAGAGAATGCTCGATGGGACTCGCGCGATCCCGGCGCTCCCAAACAGACAGGCCTTGACGAGGGCGGCCAGCGAGTACCGAGCACCCACGGCCTGCAGGTACGCGCGCAGCCTTCGCCGCAAACGGTGCAATCGAGCAGGTTAGACCAAGAAAGCAACAGCCCGCTGCCCGCAAACGCACCTTGTAAACTGCGCTGAGAAGCTGGACGCAACGGGCACGAGCTCGAAGACGGCGAAGCTGGCTCGCCCGTTATGTCCCCACGATGCGAGCGCTCGACGGAGCGTGCGCCGGTGTTGGGCGTCCAGCTGCGGTGTGTGATGGCCGGCGCCAACATTTTCTATGACGGTGCCAGTGTCTGCCGAGTCCTCACACGTTTGAAGCTGCATCCCGATGATGAAAAAGCGAGGATCCCACACCCGATACAGCAACGACGCCAGGGGTAGCGAGTTCAGCAGCACGACCGGCAGCCACAGGAGCAATGAGATCAGCGCGATACTGCCGCGCACCCCCGCGAAGAACACAAAGAACACCAGGTTGGTAGTCACGAGGAAAACCAAGACGGTGAAGAACAACGTGCCCAGCAGGAGCTGTCCGACGTCGTACTCGCACGTGTCCACGCGGTGACGTAGCACATTGATCTTCTTGCCCAAGAAAAGCTTCGAAAGCGACGAGAACAGTCCGAACTGCAGGCGGTTCAGCTTGGCAAAGTAGAGATAGACCCAATGCGAGTGCCACGTCGCGAGGTTCACGAAATCTGCCATCAGCGTCAACTGCAGCGTCATGCCCATGTATCTGCACACGAGCAGGAGCCACCATACCAGACTCATACTACTAGCGACTGCCGATAGTTCCTCAAAAACAAAGCTCCACAGATTCAGCCACAAGAGAATGCCGTTGCCCAGGATGGAAGCCAGCGGTTTGTTCAGCTTGAAGCCCGCGGGTGCGCCCATCAACCACTCCACGTTCCCACGCAAGAACTCTACCACTGCACTCGGAGAGCTGTTTGTTCATCAATATAGGCAAACACGTGAGCGTTAAGCAGCGAAAGGTTTGGGGCTGCAGGCAGCGTACATGCTCGTGGCTTGAAGGGCTGGTGAAGCCAGACTGTCCACATAAGTCAGCGCCAATCGCCCAAGTGTCATGTCCATCCCGACGAAGCATATCCAATTGAACACTTGCAGCAGCTCCAGTCCTATACGAGATGCACCATTAGTTAGTCGATGCGAATCCTACAGACACTGGAGCTCCGCTCGCAAACCTACTTTCTTGGTGCGATAGGCGCCTCTGTCGGCTCACAAGGTAGAAATGCTGCAGACGTTTGGGCAGACTCGCTGCGTTGTGCAGTTGCTGTGCGAGCACCGCCAGGAACGTCGACAGCTCCTACGAATGAAATAACGAGATCACGAACTTCAATGAGACCTCCCGACTTCTGTCTCCGCAGTACGTTTCATCTCCTCCTACCACCAAGCTCTTCCCGCCACCAACAAGAAGCCACGACGGGGTCTGCACGTCCTGTACGAGGCACTGGAAGGCGGTTGCCGCTGTCAGCAGCGCCGCGAAGGGGGCACAGAGCGAATAGTAACCCACAGTCTCCAATAGCCAAGTGGGCGCCCCACCTGAAGCTGCCGCAGCTGCTGCCGTGTCATCCTTTCGGCTATGCGCGAACTGCTCTCCGATCTGCCGTAGAAGCTGCGGCGAGTGGAGCGCTTCGAAGCCCCCGAGCGTCGCCACTTGGGCGTCGAACAGCACGACGCGACGGGACTTGGAGCTCGTCGCGGGAAGCAGCTCGAGCCCAGCGGAAGGGCTGGAGCCCAGCGACACCACGCACAGAGCGTCAGGAGACAGGCGGTGACACACGGCAGCAGGCGGAGACGCATCAGCAGCAGGCGGAGACGCATCAGCAGCAGCAGCGACGGAGGAGGCAGGCGCCCACAGGTGTCGCGGCCAATACACCACCTCGCGCTCCATCATGCGAACTTAGCGGTAAGGCCAATCACCAAACACGTACTTAGTGCCATTCCGACCGACAAGTTGGCGGCGACAACGCCATGGAGGACGAGCTGCTCGCGCAGCGTGATGCGGCCATCGCCGTGACGAAGGAGCTGCAGCGCCAGCTGCAAACGCACCGCGAGGAGGTGGAGCGGACCTTCGAGCGCCGCTCGCTGAACGCCGAGCGGCTGCGGCTGCATGCGGAGGAGAAGCTGCGCCGCGCCGTGGAGGACCGCGACTGGAGCGAGAGCTGCTGCCGGCGGCTGCTGGCGCTGGCGCTGTTTCTGGGCTGCGGTGGTGCCGTGGTGGGCTGGGCCGTGGGGCTGCTGGTGCTGCTGGCGGTGGGCGAGCCGCTCGTGGGCTTCCTGCTGGTGCTGCCCGGCATGGCGCTGGGGACGCTCACGGGGCTGGCGGTGGCCAAGACCAAGATCCAGCTGGAGAGCAGGCGCCGAGACGCCAAAAACAGAGACGCCCGGCGCCACTCGGAGGTGGAGATGGCCGTCAGCAGCGGCGTCGGGGAGCAGGACACGCCGCTGGAGCCGCTGGAGGGCGTCCCGGGCATGGAGGATGTCGCGGAGAATAGCTTTCGACAGTCAGAGCAGGGCAGGAGATGGCCGCGGGCAGAGGACAAGCAAGCGGCAGCAGAGTCCAGGTCGCTGCTGGGCTTGGGCTGGAACGCGGCGTGGTTCATGCTGCAGACGTCCAAGGACATAGCGGTGGGGCTGTACAACGGAGGAGACTACGTGCGAGGCATCTTGCACCCGCCCGAAGACCAGAAGAAGAAGAAGGAGCACTAAGCTCTGTGCGGGTGGTGGATGGTGAAGATATGGATACAGTACATGGATGCTGCTCCGTGCTGGGGCTGGCAGATCTGTCTTGACATCGGGAGCCGATTTGCCCGCTCGCCCGCCACAGCTAGCAGTGTCGCGCGAACGCCAACTTGCATGGCACATATACTGAAGAATGAGCCAGCATGGAGGTCTGGACCAACTCCTTCGCGCGCTGGGAGCATCACAATTGAGTAGAGCTGCCACTTGATCATGTAGCGCGTGGACAGACAATGGCGCCTGGTAAGTTGACTTTGCGACTATCAGTACATGTACATGTGGCCTGCCCTCATGAACTTCGACGCCAGCTGCCGGCGCCGCTATCACCACCTGGCGCTGCGAGATGTTGATACTATACGAGCTCGTCCCGCCCCAGCGTCATCCTCCCATCGCCCCGCGCCTTGCCTTACGCTGCCTGCCAACTCCAGACTCTGCTGCCTGCTATTTCCAGAGACGCTGCAGCAATAGAGCGCGGTGCACGGGAGTCAGGATCCTGGGCGCCGTGGTGGAGCCTCCACTGGAGGCGAAGAGGGCTTGGAAAGCCTGCCGCCGGCGCGCTCTATCTGCGATAAGCCTCGCGCGCTCTCCACTGAGGGGCAAACCTTGCCGCATAGCCTTTGCGGCAAAGGGGAACGCCACGGCGTTGCGCGCGCCATCAATCGGTCCGTCAAGGATTGGCGGGTGCGTCGTTCGGTTGCAACTTGCACCTTGCAATGGACACCCTTCTCGAGGGCAGCCGCCACCACGATGGGGCTGTTACCACGATAGGACTCGGCCTCGCTAGCGCCGCTAGCCTAGCGGAGGACCGAGAGGCGCTCGCGGCGCCACGACGGTGCGTTGGTTCTCTCGCTGTTACCGGCCATGTGCGTTGATCCGACCTTGTCCAGCTGTCCTCACAGCAGATGGCCCATGTGGCTCGGAGCCGTCGACGCTAACGCGATGCGGCGTGCCTGAAGAAGTAGAGGCTGCGAGTCCTTGATCATGGACAAGGTACTGGATCGACAATATGTTATATGTTACAGTTTATCTACAGGGCCAATCTCTCTCGCTTCCTAAGCCGCTGCAGGGGTCCTCGTTCTCGTCGCGCGCTCGCTCATGCATTAGGTATCTCACACAGTGGGGCAATTACTTGCTGCAGCTTCGCTGCGCCCGCAGCCGCCGACTTACACGGCAAGGTCGCTGACGCCCGAGGGACTGGCCTCCTTGGGCATGTCCTGCTTGACGTCGTTCGAGTAGCCGCTGGCGCTTGGGCTCGAGAAGTCGGACGAGATCTCGAAGGGCACGAGGCTGAACTCGACGGCGGTCACGACGTTGTCGTCGTCCGTAAGGACTGACGCCATGAGCGTGAGCGTTGCGATGTTGTTGCCCGCCCCCTGCGCCTGCACGATGGCGCTAACAGGCTTCATGCTGCCGCTGACGGACTGCACGATGGAGTCCAGCTTGCCGTTGTCCAGGCAGAGACTGGCGCGCAGCGCGTTGACGTCCATAAGGCTGTCCGCGGTCTTACCGGTATGGGCCTGGAAGGCCGTGTTGACTGCCAAGAGCTGCATGTTGAGGTCGACCACAAGGCGCGGGGTCGAGGACTGGTCGAAGCAGCGTTTGAAGACGGCGTCCATGGGGCCGCCGGTCTGCGCCTGCGAGCGGAAGCTGTCGGCCTGCTTCTCAGCGCGCTCGGCCTTCTGCTTAGCGATGAGAAGGTTGCTGCGCAGCATGGATATGTAGTGGAACGTATTGTCCAGGATGGACTGCTTGTTCTTCTTGGACTGCACGCCGGCCTCGTCAAGCAGCGTCTTGAGCTGGCCGATGCGGTCGTTGAGCTTGAACATGCGCTTCTTCTCCTTCATGTTGAGCTCCTCCCGCGAGCGCTTGGAGCCCGCGTGCGAGGGCGTGCCGCTGCCCGCAGAGCCGCCGGAGTGGTAGTCGGTGGACACGTGCAGCATCTGCGCCGTCATGGGCGGCGGCGCGTAGTACTGCCCGGGGTGCTGCATGCTCATCATGATGGGCTCGTGGTCGAAGTCGCCCTGCTGGTGCTGCGGCGTCTGCTGCATGTGGTGCTGCGGCGTCATGTTGTTCGGGTGCACGAGCTGCTGGAAGTCGTGCATGCCCGGGCCGTGGTAGCCGCCGGCCGAGCCGCCGTTGTCCATCGACCCCGCGAAGAGCTTGGGGCGCTCGCCGCTGTGCTGGTGGTGCGTCGGCTGCGCCTGGTAGTGCGAGTAACCGTAGTCGTTCTGCAGCATCTTTCGGGTGACAGGCGGCAGGAGGCGGAGTGAGTGCGGAGAGAGGCGAGTGTCGTTGCGAGCTGCTGCTGGGCAAGTGAGTGGGACGCGGCCAAATGGGAAATGACAGTCTGGCAGGCAGCAGCTGGCGGCAGCGGCGGCGATCAGCGCTAGCAGAAGAAGGCGATATCGGTTTGGACAGGGCCGTCTTATCGCGAGGCCTCTACGGACAAGAAAGCGAGGGCGGTGAATTTCTTCCGAGGAGGACTAGGGACCCGAGGCAATTTCCGCGCGCTGTGTGGCGCAGGCTGCCGCAACTGATACAGAGCCGAGGCGGGGCGAGGGTGAGGGCGATTACCTGGCGCACACGCGGGTGGCGTGCAAACGCACGACAGCTGCGGAGCGCGGCCAAGGCGCGGAGCGGCAGGCGGTGCCGTCTATTAATATTCGAGCTTGCTCGCTGCTCGGCAAAGGCTCCGTTTTCAGAGAGCAGATACGCTCCGCGTTGACGGGCGCTGGGCGTGCTACCGACTCCCCATCCTGCGCGCAAGCTCAAGCTCACCCATGCATGCAGCGGCCGCCTTCAAGGTGGAGTTGTCTGACCAAGCTGCCGTGTTGGCGCAGGACACGGCCGGTAGTCGCCGCTGCGGCGGGTTGGAGCGCCTCCTGATGGCCGCGAACAGCTGCCGGAGACTACCAAAATCGACAATCCGCGCTGGTAAACTGCACCAGCCGGCGCGCGCCAGCACATGGGACAGTATTTTGGTATGCCGCGGCAAGGCAAGGCAGAGAGCTCTTCGCAGAGACGCTGGGCGCCGGGATTTTCAGCGTCGGGGATTCGGGGCCAAGTCTTGTCGTTGCCGTTTGCCGCCGCCGTTGCCGCTAGGGTTTGCTGGCCTCAGCCCATTTCCGACGCAGTGACGACTGCGGCCCAAATCCTGCAGGATGGCCCTGACATCGCGGCGCGCCTACGCCACGCACGTACCCGCGCTGCTCTTGGCGGCCGATAAGAGAGCCTTCGACGCGGCTCGGCAGCTGCTTTCGGCGAGCTGCTGTTTGAGGCTCCTGTGAGTCAGGGCTGCAAGGCGAGTGACCGCTTGCCGCTGGTCGTCGCCGCACCACTTCCCGGCGCCTTGCATAGAGCCGCCCTACGGCCAGAACAGGTGGCCGGGGCCGAGCGCGCCATCCGCCAGACGCTTGCCGTGCGCGATTCGGGCTTGGTTGACGTGCGTCTCAAGGCGATGGCGGCGCGCGCTTCTTCTCTGTCGAGCGCCCTGACGCCACCGCGCCGTTCTGGATGCCAGCTCCGTATAGCTGCTCCCCTTGTCGCGCTCCTGGCTCGGTCTCCGCTCTCGCGGCGCTGCTTGGCGCCACCATGCTGCGCGGGGTCGGACCCAGACACTGCCGTCCGAGTTTACACTTGCGAGCGCTTGTCAAGACAATACACATGTAGACGCGCCGCCGCTGAAGCCATCGCGCTTTCTGCTCGGCAGCGGACACCGTTTCGTCCGTCCGTCAAGGGCAAGCGCCTGTCAGTCACCGCTTCACTGTATCAGACGCGCAGAGCCGCCGCTGATGGTGATACAGTTCAGGTCTCTCTGCAGGCGGCAGGAATCTGTTGCTCGTCAAGTCGCCGCTGAAAGTCTCAGTGAGACGGCCAGAGTGACCTGATGCGGTAGTGCGGCGAGTCTGGCGTGGCATGAGCCGGAGCCGGCCCCTCCGAGCAGCAAAAGCTGAAGCGGGATCGGTGCGTCGCCGTGCAGCTTAGGCAACGTGTCGAGGCGGCGGCCATGGCGCACGAGCCTGGCCCAGGCAACTCCGCCAGAGTGGCCGGGAGCCGGCAGGCACATGTACGGTACTGTATCCATCGTGTCAACGTTGGCAAATCCGCATTGCGCCTCGCGAACAACGACAACGAAGCTTGCGGGCAACAGCAGGTGAACTTCAACGTCGAGCACTCGATCCTGCTTCTGCAAGGAAGCTTGCTGCGTGCACAGCTCAGCGAGGCTCGGTTAGCCGTGGGCAAATCTAGCCTTCGTTCATTATCGCGGGGCTATTTACACGTCAGCCCCAGTAAGTGCAGTTCCTGCCCAGGCATTTTGTGCCTCTGTCTTGCCGCCGCGCTAGGCGTGCTCGTCCAGGACCACGACCAATAGCCGGTTGTGCGTGGGCATGGGCGACCGCAGCCACTCCTCCTGCCCCGAAGCCAGCGCGGCCGAGTCCAGCAGTCGGAGCTCTAGCGAGAGCTGGTCCAACGCGCGCAGCTCAAGCATCGCGTCCACGCGCGAGACGCGCCGCTTATTGTCGTACAGCGACACCTTCGTCGGCGCGATCTCTCGGGCCTCAGGTCGAGCGTGCTCGTGGGAACGTGCAGGGGTCAGCACGAGTCGCAGTTGGACCAAGCTGTCGTGGCTCACATTGGCATTAACTTGATACACGCCGTCTTTCACGACGGTAATGGACCGGGTCGACCCGCCTTCAGAAGCTGGCTGGAAGAAGGGCTCCGCGATCTCGACGACATCCTTCCACTCGACAACATACTTGCGAGCAGCGGCTGTAGTTCCTGGCTGGAGGAGAGACGTCCCCGTGTCAGCACCAGTTATCAGAGCCCGACACGGTTGAAATGCCGACATCCAGTCGGACTGCGCGAACACCCACCTTCTGGCACGGTCTCGATCGCGCTTCTCCTTCTCCTGGACCTGGGTAAGAGTCTGCGTCTTCTTTTGGTCGAGTTTGGCCACACGGCGCTCGGTCTCCTCACTGCTTTGCCGCTGCTGCGGGTGAGATTCCTGAGCTGCCATCCTCGTCATCATCTGCGCCTTAACCTGTTGCGACAGAGTGCGCTCGTTCTCCTCCTGCTGCCGAAGCTGCTCACACAGCTTGTCTCGATCAGTCTGGACGAGGTGAAGTTGCTCTCTCAGGCGTTTAACTTCCTTTGCGAGGTGTTGGAGCCGTTGGTCTGTGGGTACCAGCTTCATGGGGAAATTGTGATCGACCCAAAAGAGATCAAGGGCAGGATACGCCACGACTAGTGTCAAACCGTCACCACCATCGGCTTCCCCAGAATTCTTTTCCGCAGTAGACGTTACCAGCCGCACTTCCCCTTTCTCGAACGTAGTTTTTGACTCGGCCGTTGCCCTTGGTTCTGGTCCTACGATCACTATTGCGTCAGGCTGACTGCTCAGGCACCGGAAAAGCGCTGTCAGGACAGCAGTAGTGGGCACACGGAGGTCAGTTTTCGCTTCAGGTAGCTCCATGACATCGACAAAGCTGTACTCGCGCTGCTCGTGCGACGACAAGTTCTCCATCCAAATTGTGTGAGCTGGCGGTTTGTCCGCCGACCCCGTAACGCGAATGTGATATTTGTTGTTGCGGTCTGGCGGCAATAGCACTTGTGTGAGCTCCATGGATACTTGTGCTGAAGTATCGCCGTTGTCTTCATTGCTCTTCGCGCATGCAGAGGGTGTCGGGGCCGAATTTGATGCAGCATTTGCCGACGAAGAAGGGAACGAGTGCGATGTGGCCGAGACCGCGGCGGGCGTGAGCCTGTCTGTCGTTTCTGGGATAGATCCCGCTGGTGGTGCTTCTCCCTTCTGCTCGTCTGGTAACTCTGGTGGTGGGCTTGCAGCCACAACACTCGTTGCTGGGGAAGATCGGATACTGTTAGCCCGGGAGTGCACCCTTGATGGCGGTCGACGCGGAGGTGACTCGCCACACTCTTCAACTCCCAGGTCGAAGCTGTTGTCACCGTCGTCCCCCCACCCTCCATCATCATGAGCGTTGTCGGCGTTCAGCAATAAACCTCGTAATGCCGACTTCGCTTTCTTTCCAACACGAGCTGCAAGGCCTCTACGCTTGTTTTGGGCTGAGACTGCGGCGGATCTTTTTCTGCCGTGGGGCTTGCCTGACCGTTTTGCGTTGCCAGGAGGGCTTTTTGAATCGTTCTGGCGTTGTCTCTTTGACGTATGCATCACTCCATTGGGCTTCCTGTGAGAGGTTGTCAACAGCGGGCGGGCACTTTTGTGGCTCAAACCGAACTCCACCGCATCACTATCGTCAGAAAGATCCTCGCTCTTGCTTTCGGGTTTTGCTTCAGGCGAGGCTTTGATCTTCTCTGTCGGCTTCGCCTTGGCTTTGACATTCTCCTTCCACTTGACGCCTTGAGACTGGCCATTCGATTGAGACTTGCTCTTCGCTGACCTTTGACTGCTGGTTTCAATTCCCAAGTCTTCTTCCGTGTCCTCCTCTGAAGACGACGTTGAAGAGGTTTCGTCGTCAAATCCGCCGCGCGTGTCTCCTTCGGCCCACTCCTCTTCCCCCTCCCCCTCCTCGTCCATGGCGGTTCCATTATTTTCGTTGCTGGTGTCATCGTCACTCGAGTCTGAGGACAACGCGATGGGATACTCGGCCGAGTTGCCCACTTTGCTCTCGGCTGACCGCCGTCGGTGCCGCTTGTGCTCTCGCTTGGGTCTCTGCTTGCTGTCGTCGTCGCTACCTCCGCTATTCATGTCGAGCGTCGCCTGGCTGGTTTTGGCGCTGCTGCTGCTGCTGCTGCACGCTCGTCGCCTGCGGCGCCCCAGTCTGTTGGCAACAGGGAGAGGCACCGACTCCTCCCCGAATATTTTCGTCTTGCGCGCGTAGGCCACGAGCTCCGCCTCGCCCAGGAAGTAGTCGACGCCCTTCTTGTGCTCCTTGTTGCGCGGGTTCTTGCCCGGCTTAATGTAGTAGTGGTCATAGCTCAGGGACGGCCCAGGCCGGAACGTCCAGCCTAGCCTGGAGAAGTGCAGCTTGACGTCTCGGAAGTTGTACACGCCGTAGGACAGCTCTGGCGGCGGAGGCACACGGTTATTAAATAGAGAGATGGGAGCGTCAATACCATCAAGGGCTCTGCATCGCCAGGAGGAGGAAGTGGCTCGACTCACCGTGGCGCTTGCGGCGCTCCTCCGGGTCCATGCTGCGGCTGCTTATTAGCTGACGACCAGGTCATGCAAGCATCACGCCCAGTGAATTGCACCACAGTACCGTGACCTTTGATTTTAGTGCGACGCCGACTGTTTGGATCGCTACAGTAGTCGGTCCATAGTCAACTCGAGTCATTTGGCGTATCTTGTTGTCATGGACGCGACTCGCCCTCTGCTGGCCGGTGACGCTGGCGACGACGAGGACTTGGGCGCTCGCACTCCCGACTGCTTGTCCAGGTACCTCTCGGCTGGCAACGGCGCGAGTTTCACCAACGGGAAGGCGCTGAGCAACGGGCACTCGGGCAACGGCCACGCGCACGGCCAGACGCCGTATGTAGACGGCAAAGGCGACGAGGATCTGGACGAGGACAAGCGGCCGCTGTGCTGCCGGCCCTGCGGCCAGTGGCCGTGCTGGAAGTGGGTCTTCCCGGACCGCACCGGCGACTACGAGGACTTTGCCACGTCGGCGCAGATGGGGGAGATCTACGCGCTGCGGCAGACGGCGCGCGAGCAGTTCGACCCGACGCTGCCAGGTATTGAGCCGAGTGACTTGTAGAGGGCTCTTTGAGCGCAGGAGCCTTTTCACCCACTCGCTGCCTCTTATGCAGAGGACGACGACATGCTGCAGCACCTCTGGAGCGGCCTGTTCTCCACGCTGCCCTACGAGGGGCGCGTCAACGTGCGCTGGCGTGACGTTGGCTTCCAAGTGCGTTGGCCGCGCTTCCTGTGTGCTTCGAGTGTGTTAATGAAGAGCTGATGCTGCTGCTTGCTGCTCTCTGCTTTCTTTTGCCGCAGAACGACGACCCGGCGTCTGACCTCCGTACGTCCGGCCGACTGGCCGTCCGGATGCTGCTCTACTTCTCAGATCACCTCAATGACGAGTTCAAGGTGAACGAATCATCCCTCTTGGCGTTTGTGTCATCCGATGCCCACTCACTCTTATCCTGGTACACTGCATCGTTGGTGACTGCAGCGGATGCTACGCGAGAACCGCTTCCCGGTGTGCTTGTGCGCGTTAAATCTGCTGGAAATGCTGCTGTGCCACCTGAAACTGAAGGAGCCACTCCCGCTTGTATGTCCGTGCTGTGGTACGGAAAATGCCGAGCTCGAGACGTCACGACAGCCTAGCCGGACACACCCAGAGCTGCGCGGGTTTGTAGCAATGATGAGCGACGCGTCCTCACTCGCGTCGTCGGCCTTCTCTCATCAGTTAGCGTGCGCGGAAGGTGGGCCTGCAGAGGTTGCGCTTGCGCACGTATTCGCGCACTCGCTATTGGTACTGGACGCCGTGTGGAAGCAGCAGCTGCAGCGAGATCCGACCACAACGCTGATGCACTTCCGCGAGTCTCTTGTCGAGACACGAGTGCGTATCGTGGCCTTCCTTTCACGTCGACGCATGCCCCTGACGCTCGCTGAGCTCGATGTATGGGGCTACCGGCAACGGGCACGGTGCCGCAGTTTCCGAAAGATGGCGTAACTCGAGGTTGATAACGTCAGTTTTTGTATTAGGTAGTAGTAACTAACGGGCTAGCGCTTTACTGCACGCTCCAGTCGATGGGCTCCTTGCCATGCTCTTTGAGGTAGCTGTTGGCACGCGAGAAGCATTCGGAGCCCAGGAACGGCATGTTGGTCTTGGTGGCGCCGAGTGGCGATGGGTGTGACGAGCGAACCACCAGGTGCCGCTTTGAGTCGATCAGGGCGCTCTTCTCCTGAGCAGGCTTCCCCCAGAGCAGGAAGACGACGTTGGAGGCGTCTTTGTTGACCTTGGTGATGACGGCATCCGTGAACTGCTCCCAGCCGCGCTTCTTGTGGGAGTTGGGCTCACCTCGCCGCACTGTGAGCACCGTGTTAAGGAGCAGCACACCCTGGCGGCTCCAGCAGGACAGGCAGCCGTGCGTGGGGCGAGCAATGCACACGTCGTTCATAGCCTCCTTGAAGATGTTCTTGAGGCTCGGGGGAGGCGGAACTTCATGACGCACCGAGAAGCTCAGCCCATGCGCCTGCTGCGGTCCGTGGTACGGATCTTGGCCCAGAACCACGACTTTCAGGTCGGAGAAGGCGCAGTCTCGCAGTGCCGCGAACACGTCGGTCGGCGGCGGGTAGATGGTCTTTTTGCGGACTTCCTCGCCCTCCAGGAACCTCGCCAGCGCCTGGAAGGAGCCGCGCGCGAACTCTTTCTGCAGCACATCGAACCACGACTGGTGCATGAGCGAGCGCAACTGCGCTGTCTTCTGAAGTGCGGCGAAGCTCGTCACGGGCAGCTCCTCGCCTTGCTCACTGTCCAGCTCCTGCTCCTGCTTTTCGTGGTCGGGCTTCTTGGCGGCGGCCTCAGCAGGCTTGGGCGCGTCCGAGTCCGCATTCTCACGCGTCAAGCGGCGCTTCTTGGCCGGCGGCAGCGCCCCGAAAAACGAGCGGATGTCACGCGTAGCCCCCGCCATCCCTTGGAATAAATAAAAGGCTGTGTCGTAAAGTGCACGGATGTCATGGCGTAACCTTCGCACAACCTGCAAAGCCTACCCCGGTATTAAGACACATTCGCACAACATTGTGGCATGTACACCAGCTGATGAGATGTCCTTCAGCTTCGGAGACCTCTGCGTCGCTGCGGTGCAGACCCTCGACCGCACACTCGTCCGCGAGCGTTTGTGTCAGTGTGCCACGCTGGCTCGGCGATATGCGACCGAGTCAAGGGACACTTTGGCCAGCGCATGCAACTTCCACAAAACATCAGTCCTCGGAATTGATACGATTAACGAATTGAAGGCGGCGATCGGTGCAAAAACTCTCTCGCTCAAGATGATACAACCTCAGGCCATCACGAGCCTTCGGGATATGCGCGACAAATCGTACAGCGAAGCGATGGCAAAGATCCTCCAGTACGTGTGCTCGTTCAGCAGGACTGGCCAAGCTGTATGGCGCATGCATGTGCCCGAACGTCCATTCTCTACGTCTCTGTTCTGCTCGTCACTCTAGCGCTAATGGAGCGCTCGACTGCTGCCACCCACGCTGCTATGTCTCAGTTTTTCAATTTGCCAGCATCCTTCCGCATAACCAACTCAATCACTTCCAATCTAATCGAAACATCCATATTGGTCATCGCTCAGTCCTGCTACGCATCGTGGGGGCTGCGTCCAACACGGACGCGCTTACCTCTGCAACCTCGGCGGCCACCCTCACCACCAACGTGGAGACCTACACGGCCTACGCCGACTACGCCTCGACCATGCTGGCCATTGTCAGCAAGCAACGCGCCATGGCGGCAACAAAAAGCTGCGCACTGCCGCCTAGCGCCACTCAAACGGCATGGCCGCCAAAGACTACATGGCCCGCGACGGATAGATTCATCATGTCGGAGCGTATCACAGCTGCCGGCTACGACTGGAGCGCTGGCCGAGAAGATAGGCGTGGTCGCCGTGATGGTGGTGTGGTGTAGCGGGATCGGCCAAAACCTTGTTAAGGCCAGATCGAGCTTCCCAACAGCGCCCAGACACCGACTAACGGAGGGGTCCCCCGATGTTCCGTGATCTGCTGAACTTGTTCTCACCTTGTGTACCCGTCGGTGGGCCTGATCTGCTCTCTCGGGACTCCGACGGATGCAGTGGTGAAGCTAAGAATGTCTTGCGTGACGCGGGGAGGGGTGGAGCAGCGCGGAAGTCTTCGCTCTGCGTCCGAGTAGTTGTTCCTGATACGAACCGATTCGATCGAGATCCGATCAGGAGGCCTGGACTTGATCCGAGGCCGGGTTGCCTTTAAGGGGGTGAACCTCCTTTTCTTGAGTTTCTTGCCGCTTCCTATAGCGAGATCTTGCGAGTTGAGAGTCGAAGCGATCGCCGGTCAAGCACTGAATACCGGTCGATAGAGATGCGTCCTTGAACAGTAGATCACTAGCGTGTCGAAGGATCGGCCAATGTATTATCCGAAACTTACGCCACGACACTAGATCTGCTACCCTTGACCTGCCAACACTTTGTAGGGCCAATGTAGTTACCGTTTCCTGGCGTCTGGAAGTCGCTTGCGTAGTCCAATGCAAATTTGGCTCTGATTGTTGTTATCCCTATCTCTGTCTGTCTTCCCATCCTGAACTGCATCCTACGACACCCAGCTGTCCTGATTTATGTCTGTTCTTCAACCACTCGAAGCCTGCCAGCTTCCCGATTCACCATCTCCGCGGATCATGCCCGATCGCGATCGATCCACCCCGATCTGCCGGAACCTGTATGCCGATCGGCGAACTCCGATCGCCCAAACCTGTATTTCGATCTTCAAACCCCGATCGACCAAAAGCGTAGGTCGATCAGTCAGAAGGCGTATGTCGATCGCGATCTGAAGACGATCGTGATCTGCCGCCAGTCGATCCTGATCTGAAGCAGATCGCGATCTGAAGTCGATCCCGATCGAGAGCCGGTTGCGATCACTAGCAATCTTTAGATCTTGATCGAGGATCGATCGGCGGTCGGCCGTAGTCTGTTGCTCGTTGGTAGGCCTCGATCTTCGTCCCCCGCCAGAGCGTCAATGCAGATCGACGCCCGCCAACTCTTGTCCCTTGACTCTCAGTGATCATGACCCATCCTCGCTTCATTTCCCACTGGATCGATAGGCTTACAACTATTTGGGGGCTTGGCACTTCACCACAACAGCCCCCTGTTCATTGTCGTTGCCGTACAGCGGCTACACTTCGGACACACAGTTCGATCTGCCTCGATATGCTTCTCGCCCAATCCGGATATCTGACTGATACTCTGGTACCCTGGGAGCTGATCGATCAATGTCCGCATCTCCACATAACGTGCAATCTATGTCGTCTGCGTCGCCATAAGTCTCAGGTTGATGTGGTGTATGAAAACGCAACTTTTGGGGCGCCTATCCTAGGCTGCCTAATTGAGGTACTTGGGTACACTAAGCTTGACTCGATAAGTTCGACGCAGCTAAGTACGGTTCGACTTGGCGAAAGTTCGACCCAGCGAGGACTCGACTCAGCGAGGAACCGACTCAGCGAGCAAGGTTATTTGACCCAGCGAGGTTAAATCAGGG
>JAGDFM010000164.1:0-80289 GCA_019155715.1 Phytophthora pseudosyringae | reverse complement strand
AACCCCCCCCCCGCCGCCCCCCCCCCCCGGCCCCCCCCCCCCCCCCGCACACACACACTCATTCCCCACCGCGGATTAACGGCGTGTTGTATGTGATGTTTGTGCTGTCTTTCACGACCGTTCCACCAGCCGACGAGGTTCTAGCCCTGCTGGAAAAGTGAATCAAGCTCCCAGTTCAGCTCATCAAGCGAATGGCGATACCGTTGCAGCATTTAATTTATCCATAAGCTAACTACGTTGCTAGCCGTCTATCCGCTGAGGCTTGTCAGCTAAATGGCAGCGTCGTTCACCTCCCTTGGATCCGCCACGCAAACATTCTCCCACGAGTCGGAGGTGCCCATGAGCACGTTCGAGTACATGCCGCGGTCGTCCTGCTGGATCTCGATGTAGCCGTTTCTCCGCGTGTAGTCGCGCAGCAGCTTCATTAGCGCCGCGCCGAACAGCAGCGCCAGCACACACGCACACACATCGAATAGGACGTCCAGCGCGTCCGAGTAGTAGTCGTCACCTGTGGCCGCGTCCGTCGTCGCCATCTGCACGGCCGCCGTCCTAAGGAAACCTGACGCGACTCTCTGCCGTAGCATGGTGAGACGGCACCACGTCTCTAGCAGCCGGGAGCTTGGTCAATGCGTCCTGCAGCGAGGTCGAACGTAGCTCTCCAAAATGACCGGACGTTTCCGAATTACTACATTTTACGACATGTAGCCATGTCTGCCAGCAAGTTTGTTACGGGCATGTGCTCTGAGCACGAGCGCGCTACGATGTTTTCTTTTCATGTTACATGGGTCTCCCTGTCATCGAGGACCCGAAGAAAACAGCTCAACTAACTACTAGATACTACCTCTCCTACCTACTTGAGCTGCTGCAGCCTTACTCGTCGTAGATGATGAACGTGGAGTTGCTGATGTCCCCACGACGAGTAGGCTGGCCGAGCTCCCCGCGTCGGATCTCGTCCGGGTTGTTCCTGGAGTGCAGGATGCAGCTCAGACAGACCTTGACGCGCGTGGACTCGGCGTCCACCAGCACGGGCATCTTGCGACAGCAGCGACCGCAACTCGACTCGCCGCAGAGCCGGCAGCTGTGGCGCTTGCGGAGGAAGGAGAAGGTGTGCTGGCACACGTTGCAGTTCCGTTGCTGCTTGTCCTTATCTCCGCTCGTGAAGGACCGGTGCTTGCGGTTCACGTCTCGGTTGTTTTCCGACAGCAGGTGGTTCCCGATGCTGGTCTTCTCGGCATGGGCGCGCAGGTTCGCCAGACGCACTCCTGCCTGCTCCAGCCAGTGCGAACGCTTGCTGGACGAACACTTGCTCTTCGGGTCCAGGTGCGATGCGAACGTCACCTCCACGACGCCGGGCGTGTCGGTCTCCACCACCCTGTACACCTCGCAGCGGATCGAAGCACGCACATACTTGGGCGACGGTCGCAGCTCCGGCACGCGAATGGACTCGAGGATGCGGTACCCGATGAGCTTGCCGTCGCTCGTGGTGCTCACGTCTGTGTAGTCCAAGTAGACGAGGTCCAGCGGGCTCGTGCCGAACGGGTTCTTCATGGCCTGGTACTTGAGTCCGCAATGGAAGTACCGTGAGTTCGTGGGCTGTGCGCAGGACGCCAACACCTTGGCCTCGATCACCTGGTCCGCGCCCAGGATGATCTTCTGCGCGTCTGTGAACGCTTCCGTGCTGCCTCCTGCTGCCAAAACGGACATGACGTTCTTCACCGACGCGTTCACCTGCGTCACGCCGCGCACCTCGCACCGGGAGCGCTTGGATTTAAACAGCTGCACGCCGTTCCGCACCTTGGCGGCCTCCCAGTTGGAACCGGCAGCGTCGCACTCGTCGTCGGCTGGAGAGATGTTGCTGGGCTCCCGGATGTCCTCCGCCGGGTCGTCGGATGCAAAGGCCAGCGCGATGCTATGCCGCCTCTTGATGTAGCTGAAGCAGCCGGCCTTCTGCGCGGCACTGAGCAGCGTCGAGTCCTCCGAAGCCCCTCGAGCCGGCCGAATGCCGGGGGTATCTCGCCCGTCGGACGACACGGCTGACCTGCACCGGACGTGCTCGGTAGCACGGGGTCCGTTGGACAAGTAGCTGTCCTGCACGACGTCGGCGTCCTCCGCGCCGTCGCTGTCGCTGTCCTCGAGCACCTGCTCGCCCTTCTGGTTGCCGAGGACTCCTCCAAAGATGGGCGTGGCTCCGAGCCGCTGCTGCAGACCTGACCAGAGCTCCTGCCGTTTGCCCACGAGCTTGAGGATGTCGGAACTCCTGGGCGCGGGCGCCACGCTGCCGCTGGCTCTGTACGATGCGCGCTGCATCACCTCGCTGGCCATGAATGCTGTCGGTTGGCTGCGACGAAGGTTGGGTCCGCCGTAGAATGCCTCGCTTTGGTTTCCGGTCTCTCTCTCTCTCTCTCTGTGAGTGTCCCTTGGAGTGCGTCGTGTTGTCACTAGTCGACAAACTGCAACGGCGTTCCGACTCCTTGCTGACTATAAAGCGAAATGGAAGGAGAGAGGAACCCGCGAGCGTTCACGTTCGACTGCGAGAGCGTTTTCAGTTGTGGAGGGCTGCAGAACCTACGACGGACGGTCGGCTGGAATGTCGCTGGTGATCACATGGGCTTGGCGGCCTCGCTGTCTGCTGGCTTGAAGACAGCTCAAGGATCGTGATGCCAGGCCTTGCTTACGTGCGGTGAACTCGGGTTTCGGTTCCCGGTCTCCTTCTGGCGAAGGCTCCGCTACGCTGGGCCAGCTGGCGACGGTCATACTTGGCTCCAGCACATTACGACGGCCATAGACCGGGGACTCAACTCGCAGTATAATAAGCCCCGCCGAAATTCCGCACCACCCGCTTGTGTGTGCGAAGGCTTCAAGCTGCTTTTGAGTACCGAGGCAGCAAAACACAAACTATCTATTGACTTTTGAAAAAGCTGACCACATACAAACTGTGGGTACTACTGTAAAGCTTGGTGGAATACTTGTGGAGCAGTGCTATATAGGCGGCGACCATGCACGGACGATTGTTCGTTTCCAATTGGTGTGTCCGTGCGCCTGACCTTCGCTCGCTCGCTCGCCAGGAGTATTGTGCTGTATCCATTGGGCATGAATTTTACCGTTACCGTTCGCTGATTGCCATACCAACAGTACATGTACCTCACTATCCTCGCTGGTATCCTAAGCGTGGTCAAGTTTCCAGGCCATGTCCCTCCTTCTGCAGCATGAGCTGGGGCGAGGCAGGCGTGTCGCTTTGATTATCACGATACATGTAGTTGTGCGTTCGTGCACGCAGCATGGTGCCGCACCGAAGCGGGTTCCGCCAGCAGTAGGAAGCCAATACATGTACAAACGTCCATGCGCTGCGTTGCGTCGCCGCCAGCCAAGTGACGGCAAACAATCACACGGCCATCTCGGTCCATACGGGGGCAACCCAGGTGGCCTGCGCGTTTATTGCGACAAGTCCGTGCATCGAGGTGCTGTGAGCATTGCGGACTTGGCAACATCTCGTCCACCGATCGTCTGTTCGACCTCCGCATGGACGGTGAGACCAGGACCCACATTGTTTGCGTTCCAGCCACAACAACGCCGAATGTTATGGCTACGACAGCGCAATTTGATTTTCCTACCTTTGCCTACGAGTGCAGAGGGCATACGGGCCTTCAAGGGCAAGACTACTGTACATGAGTGTACACTACCGGCCAATTCTAAAGTTGATGTCGTGGTGGTGCGCTGAGTTACCCCTCTCAAACTGCCGCTGTTGCTGAGGAAGGCGACACGGGCTGCATACTTGATGGATGGCGGTGGTGATCCCTCTAGGCCGTCTCCAACTCTTCTGTACGCGAGGGTTCAAATGATGCCGATAGTGAGCAAGCGGGCGGCTAGCTGGTCAAGTGCTCAACTTGAGGCCCGCAGCAATCGACCGATGGCATAGGCAAAACTCGGCGAGTGCGTGGATTTCATCGTTACCAATAAATTCAACAACGTACAGCACGCCGCCGCCACGGGCTCCGTGCCGTCCGTGAAACGGACCCCGCACCGACGCCCCAATAACAACGCGGCGCCGCTTACTCGTCGTCCTCGTCCTCGTCGTCTTCGCCCTCCTCCTCGAACGTGTCGAGGGGCACGGAGAACAGACGCATGATGGGCTTGTTCGGATCCTTCATGATCACGTACTTGCCCTCGGGCTGCTCCAACAGCAGCTCCGACAGCATCTTGATGATGCCCCACGTGTTGTTCTGGTTGAGCGCGATCTGCGTCGCGAACGTGCTCGGGTTGTACGACTGCATGCCCAGCACCGCGTGCGAGTACGGGTCCTTGAAGTTGGAACGCGACACGTAGCCAAGCTTCATCTCGTCCACGCCACTAAGCAGCGCCTGCGCCGTCCACTTGGCCAGCTTGCACGAGTTGTTCTTGAGCTCGTTCGCCAGAATGGCACCACGCTGCAAAAAGTAAAATAAAATAGCAGAAGCAAGTTAGTGACGATACTTCACAGTGCCAAGCTTCAGGAAAATGCAGGATATCGAGGTGGTGGTGGGTGGGTCTCTCCTAAAGTAAAGCTTTCCTCACCAAGAGTGTAGGAATAGCGTATATATAAAGTTGTGGGCATTCATCGAGCACCGCACACCACCACACACACACACTTGGCATACCATTGGCACAGCAAGTGCCCGCGGCAGACAAACTCTCATCGTTTTCAAGCTTTCCTCAACAACAGTGTAGGATTAGCGATTCTGAAAAATAATGACAGTCATCGAGTTTGTCCGCCAGACACCTGCCACGCGCATGCACTCACACACAGTTAGCGTCCTAGTTAGCAGGGAGTACTCTCATCCTTTCACTTTTCCTCAACAACAGTGTAGGATTAGCGATTCTGAAAATGTTTGTCAATCATCGAGTACAAGCCGCTCACCAGACATGCAAATATACATAGGCACCTCTCATGCAGTAGCGGACTTTCATCGCATACTTTCTCCTCACCAAGAGTGTAGGAATAGCGTATATAGAATGTGAACAATCATCAAGTCCGGCGGCACACAAAGCCACCCACGCGCACAAGCACGCCCACACCACCGTGCAAACATGCACCCACACAGATATACAGTTTCGGCACAAGACCGGAGTTGCATTACGCACCTGAGAGTCGATTTTCTTGCGCCACTCGATGGAGCCCGGGAACTTGGGGTCGTACTCGTTGAGCGCGAAAGTGGACACGTACTGCTGCTTGCCCTTCTTGATAGCCACGCTCTGCACCTCGCACCGGGCCACAAGGTTGAGGCCGCCGCCCATGTCGAACTTCCGGTAGCGGTAGGCACCGCTCGCGGGCTTGGCGTCATCGCTGGCGAACGGGTTGGGGTCGTCGAACTTCCTGTAGAAGGCTCCTTTGCCGCTCTTGAGCACCTGCTGCGACAGGTTCTGGTTGATCATGGTGGCCTCAAGGCTGAGCCGGTCCGGGTGGTTCATGTGCTCCGGGTCCTCCTGCTCGGGCGGGTCCGAGGCGTTCTCGTTGACCGAGAGCAGGTCGAAGTTGGACTCGTCGCGCTTGTCGAAGAACACCATGTTGTTCACGCGCTGCGCCACGACGTCCCACGGGAAGACGGACCGGGTGCAGGCCATGAGGTGCGCCAGGATGGCGTCCGTGGCGAACACCGTGGCCTGCCCCTGCTGCGCGAGCTCCTCGATCACCGGGTCGTCTGTCGTGGTGACGTAGTAGAAGTCGCGGTCGTCGAAGCGGTGCACGCGCGCGTTGGTGCGGCTCGTGAGGCGGTCGAAGGCGGCGTCGTACTCGCGCAGCTCGCCCGCCCACTTGAGGTCCTCGCTCTTGGGGATGTTGGCCTGCAGCTTGGTGAGCTGCTGCATCTCGAACTGGTCCACGAGCGTCCAGCTGGCCTGCACCATGACGGAGGCCACGCGGTCGGCGCGCACCTCGTCGCGGCGGCGGAACGTGAAGGCGCGGCGCGCGTTGCTGAGCCGGTTCCAGCGCTTGTTCTGCTTCTGCATGCCCTTCATGCGCAGCTGCGCCGAGGACGTGGTGGGGGCGTTCGGGTCCGGCTTGTCGTTGAAGCCGCCGCGCCCGCCGAAGCGCCCGCCGCGCCCCCCGCGCCCGCCGCGCCCGCCGAAACGCTGCTGGTTCCACGTGGGGCGCAGACGGTCCTCCGTCTTGGGGCGCGTGCCCTTGGACGTGTCCACCAGCTGGAACGTGGCGTCCTCCTTCGAGTCGTGCTTGTACTGGAACTCGGCGTTCACGCCCGACGGGTCGCGCGCGTAGCGGGAGCCGCGCGGCGCGTAGTTGGACACGAAGTCGGCGGCCTTACCCAGCTTGTCGCCCTTGTTGAAGGGCGCGTACGGGATGTTGAGGAACTGCTCCGGCAGCGCCGTGGGGCCCCAGCCAGCGGCGTTCACGTCCACGCGCGGCGTCTCGTACGAAGCCATGAGCACCAGCGAGGAGATGGATACACGAATGACACTTGCGGTTTGGTTTGTGGGGAGAGCTCATGAGCTCCAGTCAAACAGGGGGGAGGCTGCTGCCACGCACAACATGTGTACAAATTGTAGGCTGACACGGACTATTCAAGGTACGAAACGTACTATTGTGTGTCAACATTAATGTTGTGTATCGGTACGTGCAGGTTGAAGTGGACTTCGTTACGACGTCCTACTGGACGGCTTCAACTTGTTCAGGGATCAGTGGCGCCACCACCGGCTTGGCGCGGTAGTCCACGTCTTGCAGGTACCCTTCGACTCGGGCGGCGATCTTGTCGTGAGCCCACTGCAGCTGCGGCGTGTCGCGCTCGCTCGGGTAGTACATGTCGGCGCAGTGGGCGGTTCCTTCGATGAACACGGCCTGGGCCGAGTACGAGTGCAGCTTGGTCGAGTTCTGCACTGCCAGCGCGTGCCACGGGTCGACGGTACCGCTCGGAAACGTCACGCCTTCCACCTCGATGCCGAGCGATCCGTAGTCGAGGTTGGCGCCGGCGACGTCGGGAGCAGCGTCCATTTGGTACACGCGCTTGCAGATCTCCGTGCCAACGTTCGCTTCTGTCACCGCACGAAGCGCGTGGAACGGGGACCGCGCACTCGTCGTGGTCTGGAAGTACCCGAACTCGTTGCACGTCTGGTACACCCACTGGCGAGCGGCGCTCTTGCCGTCGAACTGGTCGCGACTCAGCACCTCGACGGTTCCGTTCGGAGCCCCTTGAAACTTCGAGTCGAGGCAGTCGCCAACGCGCGTCTTGTTGATGAACGCCGCCAGCTTCTCCACCGCGTCCCCCGGCTCCGCAAAGTGCTTGCAGACTTCATCCAGCGTCATGACGCCCTCGTGAATAGCGTTGTACTGCGCGATATCCTGGAACGCCCCCATCACAGACGTCTCGAACACCGAGTCATCGAACTCGTTGGTCATCGGGTAGCACGGTTTGAACAGCTCGTCCACCTTCTCGCGCTCTTCTTTCCCGCCATCCATGAGTTGCCCCAGCTGTGTCAAAGCCTGCTCCACTTCATGGTAGCATTCCCCACCTCCGAAGTACCTCAACCCATCACCAACGACCTCCATGTACTCGTAGAAATCCGTCTTCGCGTGCAGCGGGGCCGAACTCGCCACCGTTCCAGCAAACAGCGCCGGGTATTTCAGCTTCACCCATGCCGCCAGGTTGCCCGGGTAGCTCCCTCCGAACGCCACCCACTTCTCGTCCGTGAGGCCGTACCTGTCCGTCGCAAAGGAGTGGAAGTGGGCCAAGTCCGCCAAGGCCTGGGCACTGGAGAGATAGGCCAGATTGGGGAGACTCATGTCTTCTGTCGGGTACGACTTGCCGTAGAATCGGTGCTCCAGTGCCAGCAGCAACGCGCGGTGCTGCTCCGCCAGGTAGTAGATGAAGGTGCGGTTGGTGATTGCCTTGGGTCCCAGAGGGCCCTCACCTCCGATGTAGAGGAACACGGGGAAGCCATGGCCGCCCCAGAACTCCTCGTTCACCTGGTACCTCTGCTTCCACGTCGTGCGCTTGGACACGGGGGCGAAGTGGTCCACGACGGCGTCGGTGAAGAAATCCTCCTGGATGGGGGGCGCCACCGGGTCGTCCTCGGACTGGTGCTCGTCGAACTGCACGAAGTACTCGTGGCCGCGGAAGTCCTGCAGTCGCTGCAGGTTGTGCGCGCGTCGCACGCCCGACGCCTCGGCGCTCGAAGGCGACAGACAGAAGCTCGCAATGACACACAACGCGAAGAAACCACGCAGCAGCGTCATGGCCGCCGTTGATCAATGCAGAGTGGTGCAGGCGAGCGGAGACTAGGAGACGTCGGGATCTGATCCGAGAATGACACATCGATCTTGCCAGCCGCACATGATTAGCAATCGGGTTTGAAAGGGATGTAGCCATCTTCGGACCGTTACTTCAACGAGGACCTCCGAGGACCGTGATCTAGACTCATGCTCAGGTTGCTAAGACCGATCATTATTGCAAGCCACGCGTCCAGTCCATTTCGCCTGCGTTACGTTGGCCTCGCCTCTAATTCTGGTCTCGCTCGATAAGATGGCAGCACACTTCGTCTCGCAGTCCGCCAAACATGCCCGAGCGCCAGAGACCATTCGGCTCGTCTCGGACGGCATCGGGCGTGCTCAGTTCGTCGCGAACGACCTCGCCGGGCCTCGTGAATCGGCAGCGATCGTCTCAAGCGTTGAAAAAATATGCCTCCACGAGGAAATTCGGTCGTCGGCATGAGCTGCAGCGGGAAGACGAGCACATTCGCAACACTTCCATCGTCGTCTACTCGAAGCGAAACCCAGACGAAGAAGACACCGTCATGGCAGCACAGGTACGCGCGTAAGCGAGTCCTCCAGCTAGACTCGAGTGCAGAACTCCGGCTGACCACGCTCGTTCGTATCGAACGTACAGTGGCAGATTATGGAGGCGCTGGCCTACGAAAAGTCCCTGTATAGGCGACTGGCAGCGTTCATCAGCCGCACGCTTGGAACTGCCACTTGCCAGGACCCGACCGTGATACTGAACCACGTTCTGCTAGGCAACCGCGACAACGCGGAAGACAGCAGACTGCTCAAGAGTTTGGGCGTCACACACATTTGCAACTGCGCCAAGCAGGTCGGAAACGGCTTCGAAGGCGAGTTCATCTACCTCAAGCTGAACCTGCACGACTCCCAGGACGAAGAGCTCATCCCGCACTTCCAGACCGTCTCCAAGTTCATCAAGCGCGTCGAGAGACTGCGAGGACGCGTCCTCATCCACTGCATTTCTGGTGAGAACGGCAGTCTTGTTCCCCCATGTTGCTGGGTATTTGGTCACTGACTGTCGATTCGTATGCGCCTCAGGCGCTTCTCGATCCCCCGCACTTCTGATAGCATACTTGATGATCGACAAGAAGATGCCACTGCTGGATGCCTACAACTTGGTGAAGCGCAAGCGCCAGGTCGTGCAGCCAAACCAGGCCTTTCGCCTGCAACTCGCCAAATACGAGCTCATGCTCTTCGGCGCCTCGTCCGTCGCAACAACTCAGGATAAGGATTGGAACTTTTACGCTTGGAACGAGGTCAAACACGAACGGGAAATTCGCCGCACGTGAGGCGAAAACAAAAAGCACTTACCCAATGCTCGTGGATGTCAGCTCAAAGCCGTAGAAATCGTTTGTCCGGGTCCCAAGTAAGCACCAATTGTCAACAAGCACAGGAGATCCAAACAGCGGACCCAGATCGCTGCTGCTCGCGCCACTGTTTGCAGTGTCCAAAGCTTTCCCAGACGAATCGCCACTCTGGTAAATGATGGACCCTGTTTTCTCGTCGCAAAAGCACAGCTGACCGGTAGTGGTGGTCACACAGCAGGCCAAGTCGCTACCAACTGCGTAACGATTTGGAGGCTGAGCAAGAAGTCGAACAACCGTTGGCGACGCGAACACGGCACCATTCAGGTTGATCGCCCACACGAGCTCTCCGGTACGGGAGTCAGCTTTTCGCAGCATGCCATCATGAGAGCCAAACACCACTGATCCAGAGCGGTAGACGCACGGCGAGCTGAAAATCGGTTTCTCGGTTGCAAGTTGCCATTGGGCAACCCCTGATGTCATGTTGACACCATAGAGCTGTCCGTCTGCACAGCCTACAAGCAGCATCTTGGACTCATAGTCAACATTTAACCCTGCAAACACCGGGGCAGGAAGCTGCAACCTCCATTGTTCCTTGACGCTGTTGAAATGGCCAATACCAGAGGAAGTTGACGTTAAGGATACGACATTCCCGTTCGTGGAAGCGACAAAAAGATGCCCCGAGCCAGCGCAATAGAGAGGCGTCGAGAAGATGCTGCCCTGGAGGTTGATCTTCCACCGCTGTTGACTCGTCACAGAATCCAGGCCGTACAAGTTGTTGTCATAGGCGCCACAAAGTACCAGACCTTGCTCATCCATCACTAGAGCTGACGCTTTGATTGTCCCCTTAGCTTGAAATCGCCAACGCTTCTCGCCCGACTGCAAGTCCAGAGCGAACAGAGTTCCCGCGTACGTCCCCACATAGACGAGCTCGTGCTTTACACTGAGAGCTGCACTCGCTTCGATACGATCGTCAAGTGTAACTCGCCAAACCTCTCGCCCAGCTGCCAGTACGTCGACGCATACAAACTGGGCCGAGTGTGAGCCAACAATTGCCCAGGTAGAGCTCACGGCACCTTCACGGTTGCGACGTTGTACTAGGAGGGGGGACGCATCAATGCACTTGCCTAAATCAACTCGCCACATCGTTCTCAACTCCAATGACAAGCACAGTGACGGCTCTGAACTTGATGCCACTGGAGAGGCGTAGCACGTAGGGAGATGCACGCCGTTGACACCCAAAGAAGACTGGTTGGAACGAGACAAGAAGGTCAACAGGCCTTGTTTTCTTCTACCGTCACGCGCGTCATCCGTAGACTCATCTGAAAGTGCAGGATGAATATTCTTCCGGCGTTTGAGCTCAGTCGTGCATGAGTCAGCTTCAGTTAATACCTTGGAGGTACGATTTGTGGACTCAGTCGACATCTTCTGCGTCGGCTCTTCTCGTGGGCGTTTTTCAGAACGGGAATCTAACGCCGAGACAACCTCTCCGATGGTCATTTCAAGCTAGAAGACAGACGAAAGCATTACATCAGTGGATCGTGGATATACAGAAACAGTAGATAGCAGGACGTACCAGCTCCACGTTAGTCAGGGGGAGTGCAGCAACCTCTTGCCGTAGCTCATGCGCGAACAAAGTGGCGAGCAGAGAGTTTCCACCGACGTCTTTGAACGTTTGGGAGCGAACGGAGTCTGGAATGCGGCCAGACAATGGGACATCTACGATCTCCATCAGTAGTCGAGCCACCAGCTTCTCGGTGCCGCCTTTCATTTCGCCTTTGGTTGTCGGATTTTGCAACGAAACGTTGGTATCACCTGTGTCATGAGCCAGCAAATTCTGAAGCGCATGCCGATCAATTTTTCCGTGAGCAAGTCGTGGCACTGCGTTCGTAGAGACCAGCAGTAGCTCGTGGGGTGTGTGAGACGCCCCGTAGTGGTCTGCTATCCAAGCATTCAGCGTTCTTGTCTGCGAATATCGAGCCACCGAACTGCTTCTTATGTCGTCACAGATAAGACAAGCCACGATGCGCTGTTGCAGTAACGCATACTTGCTCACTTGCTTCGTAGTTGTAAACGCGACTACCCGATGGCGGCTACAGAATTGTGAGTCTGTTGTAGTTTCTTTTAGTGCGGCCGCCACGGCACGCTCCACCGCCTCCAAGTATACTCGCTGACCGTAAAGCTTTACAGCGTTGTCCTTGCGTCCGCAAAAGTATAGATGTCCTTGAATTACAGAGCAAATGTCCCCTGTGCACAACCACCGCCTTGCTTGAGACACGCTTTGCTGGAGGCTATTGTATGGACCACCAGGCAACTCGTCTGATCCCTTAAACAAGCCTTCGTGGCCGTCACCAATGTATCCGTACGTAAGAAGTGGCCCGGAAACGTAGAGAACCCCCCTAGTTGGCTCCCTGCTAGTGTCTGTCGAGGATATTGACTTACTGCCACTCCTCGTCGGCCAAATAATTGTCGCGGCACAATTCTTGTCAATGTCATCCGACAGCAGCAAGAGAGACGTATCATCACCAACTACACTGTGTCGGTCCAGATTAGCTAGTGGGACACCATGTTGCTGCCATTCGGATGTCTGAGTAGAAGACAACGGCGCCTTCAGCTCCATGCACGTCACATCGCCGCTTAACTCTGTGCTGCCTGAACGAACAAGGTACATCAAGTGAGTTTCAAGCCGTACAGTGGATACAGTTCGATCGCGATAAGAGGAGTTCGTTCTCACCGTAAAGATTTAGGATAGTCACGTCTGGTAAACCGGTCGCGAGTTGCTGTAGAACATGAAGTGACAGTGACTCGCCGCTGCTGATGACATAACGAAGCCCAGCCAAGCTGGAGTGCCGATCCTTCTCTGTCGTTTGCAATAGCAAAACCTCCAGCATGCTCGGCACTGCAGTGAAGCGAGTCACATTTTCACTGCGGATCACCTCGAGAAACCGCAAACTGTCGTCAAGCACAACACTTTTCATGGGGAAAGATGCAGACTCGCTTGTGCTTTCATCTTCTCGTCGTGGGGCTTGGAGATGTACAAGCGGCACGCGTTGCAAGAACGCACCAAGAATTTCCCACACCGAGTCCACGAATGCAAGCTTCGTCGCTCGCAAGACTCGCTCACTTGTCCTCCCACCAGACGTTGATCTAGCAAATGGGTACGCCTTCCACATCCACTCCAGCCGAGACCAAGCACCTGCTCGCGTTCCCAACACGCCTCTAGGCTTTCCTGTCGTACCGGATGTAAACAGCACGTACAGCGGTGCTACAAGCTCCTGCTCACTCCTGTCAGCTGCCAGTCTCTGACGAGTTCGCTCAAGCTCCGACTCGTCCACTCGGAAGCAATTGCTCGCAAACTCCACCACTCTCACAGGCCGGAACGGACTCGCGTTCAAGTCAGCTGCCCTCCACTCCACTCCCCCTTCCTTCTCAATAAAGACCTTCGCCAATGGACTCTCCGCAGTCGTCACAAGACGTCGAACGCCCGCACTTCGCAGCAGCGAAAGCTGTCGAACAAGAGACAGCTCTGCGTCAATGGGAACATAGATCCAGTGCCTCTCCTCGGCCACCAGCAGCATCGTCGCCGTCTCTTCAATCGAAAACGACGCCAAGTTGACCCCCACCGCCATCCAACCACCGTCTCCTCCTCCTCCCCCCACCGCCATCCTCACCTCCTGTTGCCATTCACGCACTTGCGCATACCGCACATGCGCTCTCCTCGCCCCCTTCTCACTGGGGGAAAGCTGCACCAGCGCCACGTCCTCCCGCTGCTCCGTCCAGAAGTTACCCAGACATTGACACAACGTCATCTTCATCATTGGCGCATTTTATAATTAAATGGCTCGAATCTTTCCCAGTCAGTCGCTTCCATACAAACCTCCAGTCCACACACGTCACATAGGCACATAAACCATCCACGCCCAGCAGCTCACTTCGCACTAGCAAACAATACCGGGAGATAAATAGCAAGCATGGACGACGAGCAGCTCCCCTTGGTGCACCGCGACGGCTCCGGCTCGGGCGACTCGCTGCAGCAGCAGCTGTCCAGCTACCACGAGCGCCAGCGCGCGAGGCAGAAGCGCCGCCACCGCTCCAAGACCGTGGGGCGCGCCACCGTGGGCTTCCTGGCCGCGTCGCTGCTCACGCTGCTGCTCGTGGCGCTCTCGTGGCCCGCGCAGCGCAACGAGCGCGCGCTGGAGCTGCGCGCGCTGATGGACGCGTTCCAGCACGCGCGCAACTTCTCGGGGGTCGTACGGCTGAGCCACAACGGCCAGAAGAAGCTGCAGCAGGCCATGGGGATGGCCAACGTGCCCTTCAAGCAGCTCATGGAGGAGCACAGCGCGTTCCCCATGGGGGCGCACGTCCAGCTGCTGACGGCCGTGGCCATGCACCAACTGCAGGAACAAGGCGTCGTGGAGCTGCACAGGCCAGTGGACGAGTACTGGACGCGCAAGGACTGGAGAGAGTTCGGGGGACTGAAGGAGAACCAGACGACGTGGTGCCCCAAGGTGGACGGAGCGGCAGAGTGCGAGCAAGTCACGTTCCAGCACTTGCTGTACATGGGGTCAGGGGTGCACGGGAGACGTGGGGAGGAGCAGGGGGAGTTGCAGACGATGCGGTCGCTTGGACAGCAGGTTGCGGAGTTTATTCACGCGCCCTTGGCGTTTAAGCCCGGAACGAGTTACCAGTATGCGGAGGAGAACTATGTCTTGCTGGCCTACATGGTGGAGAAGTTGAGTGGACTTCCGTTCGGAGAGTACCTGGAGAAACACGTTTTCCAAGTGTTGGGGCTGAAGCTGACGACGTTTGACCCGTATGCGGGCGCGCTGGGCGTTCGACGTGGACTGGTGGACCAATACGTGCAGTTCTACGCGCATCGAACGCCGAATGTGAGTGAAAGTGGTAGCAGCAGTGACAGCTCGAGTGGACCGGACGTTGTTCCGGAGAAGCACCTGCACCACATGAGCACAGGGTCGTGCGCGATCTACCAGGGACTCGACAACAGTCTCCACGGCCTGCAGTCCACTGGAAAGGACATGCACAAGATCTACACGGACCTCTTCCATGAGCATGGGCGTCACTCCAAGCTGCTTAAGGCAAAATCTATCGCGCAGATCGTGCACACTCGAAACCCGGCTTACCCGGCGTTCGGCCAGGGTATTGGCGTCGACTTCGAGGAGGATCTTCCGGGGGTAGCCGCGAAGGACAGCGACTGGCCTGCGAAGGTCGCGTTCTGCGGCAGCACCGCTTGTTCTACGACTTGCATAGCAATGCAAATGCCTGCTGCCAACATGTCTATCGTGGCCAGCGCCTTCACGAACGATGTGCGTCTGTATTTCCCAAGTGTCGACGCGTTCCACGCGTACACCCCGCGCGACTTCATCAAGAAACGCGACTCGACAGTTGAGAAGGATGCGTTCGAGAAAAACGACGGCGAGGTGAACACGCTCGCGTGGAGCTTGCTGCAGGTTTTCCTACGCTTCTACACGGGCCCCGACAACTAAAATCCCGCAGCAAGTCAAGTCAACTGGTAACAAAAAACTGTCAAACGCGCCAGACAAAATGGTAATGTACGCCAGTTTTTTATATTTCTACACAAAAGTAATTCGTCTGTCCCTCTCTGCACCTTGTGCGTGCAGGCCTGTTAGCTCACGTAAAGCTGAGAAGCTCCCGCATCGTTTTTTCATCTTCCCGAGTCACGAATCGTCCTTTCACGCGAAGTCGCGTGTTGGCAAAGTTTTTCCGTACGTCGTACTTGACCTCTTTCACCCACACGCGCTTCTGGCGTTTCCTGAGGTACCTCTGGACGCGTTCCTTACGAGACTTGGGCGAGTAGCTTCCGACCCACCCCTCTTTTCGAAAACAAGTTGGTTCTGGTAGGGTCCGTTTGCCCAAGTAGCTTTCGGGTTCGGAAGTCTCCTCCTTTCCGCCAATCTGCTCCATCTCGGCTCTGTATTCCTCGCGTTCGGATTCCCCCAAAAGGTTGGCGTCCTCTGTTGCGAGTTTGAAGACAAAGCCCACCTCCTTTTCACTCGTCAAGACACGGTGAAGACCGCCAGAAATGAAGAGATCCCCACTTCGGTTCAGCTGGCGAAGATAAATCTTCATTCGAAGCCCCCACATTTGCTTGGGCCAAGGGAGCTCAGGAGGAACTTTGAAACTAGCTGGAACCTTGCAGTAGCCGAATTCCCCAGCGAGTTTCGTGTTCTCTGGTGTCTCATGCACTCTCCATTGCCCCTCCTTGCGATTCCAAGCGAAGCCGGAGGACCATGACACGACCTTACCCAGTCTCAACCCGTAGAGCTCCTGGGGCCAAGGCTGTTTGGGAGGCACAACAAAATCCTCCGACAGAATCTCGTGGGGATATTGAGTTGCGTACAACTTGAGCAAAGGGGCGACGTGTTGCCGCCACGGTGCGTCTGCTAACTTGTATCTGAAGCCGAAAGTCTCTAAACGATCGGCATTGAGTCCGACCTCGGCGAAGTAGGTTCCGCGCTTCTCCATCACTGCGCAAATGCTTCCCAACTGCAGTCCAAAGATTTGCTTCAGCCACGGAGCTTCGGACGGAACAACAAAATCCTCCGGAACCGAACAGTGGCCAAACACAATGGCAAACGTGTGGAGCGCAGGAAAAATCATCGTCTTCCAATGCTCGTTCTTACTGTGTGCAACAGCACAAGCCTCGTTCGAGTGGAAATTGGCGATAGCCACGTGTCCACCGTAATGCTGACCAACCTGAACGCACGTGAGGATGTGTCGGAGCTCCCTGCCCCACGTCTTATAGGGCCACGGGGGGCGAGAAGGAACCACGAACTTATCTCGTAGAATCTTGTTCCCGTTTTCATACTGGTAAACGTCATTGGCCAGCAGCACCTGGTCTCTCCAGTCTCGCTCGATCGCCTCCAGGCGACTCAAATTCCATTGAACGACCACACCGAGATTGACCCCCCAAACGTTTTCAGGCCAAGGTTCCTTCGCGGGTATGGTGAATCCCCATCCAAATCCCCACGCAATTGTATCTTGAGGGTGAAGATTAGCGAACGTAGCGATGAGAGGAGCAACCTTCTTCTCCCACGCTACGCTGGAGAGCGCAAGCCAAAAGCCCAGCTTGCTCAAACGGTTCGCGCATCGTCCGGCGTACGAAAAGAAATTGCCAGTCGTCTTCATCTTGTCGATAATTTGTCCTAACTGCAAATTCCACACAGGCTTCGGCCACGAATAATTTTCCGGAACGGTGAAGTGCGGCCTGACGTTGCAGTGCCCATACCGCTTTGAGCACGCCTTCAAGGCTGTGAAAATCGACTCCCACGCTTCATCTCGACGCCGATGAAGAAGGTGCTTTAGTCTGGCGATTGAGTTCCTTGCTAGAGCCACGTGTCCATCGTAGCACTCGCCAATGTGAAGACGATGCAAAATACGCGCGAGATCCATCCCCCAGGTTTTAGATGGCCACGGAGATTGCGATGGGATCACAAACTTCTCCCCGATGGAGCTGCCTTGACGTTCCTGTTGGTAAACTTCGACTGCCGATAATACTTGCACTCTCCACTCGTTTTCGATGCGCGTCATGTGCTGTGCATTCCAACGCACGATCCGTCCTAGCTTGATACCCCACATCGTCTCTTGCCACGGTGCTTCGGATGGGACCACGAAGCTGTCAGCTACTACTGTGCACGGATAAACCGTCGAGAAAATCTCTAGCAAAGGAGCGCCGTACTGTTCCCACGGAGTCTCCGATAGCTTGAAGGAAAACCCAAGTGCATCTAATCGATCTGCGTCCCGTCCAATCTGCTCGAAGTAGGTGCCATTCTTCAGGTAGTCCGCAATTCGTGCTCCAAGTCGCAGCCCCCACGTTTGCTTCGGCCATGGCTTTTCACAGGGGACAGTGAAATGCCCGCCTAGCCGACAGTCCCCAAACACTCTCACGAACGTCACCAGAGCCGGTAAAATCCTCGTCTTCCACTGCTGACTTCTGTTTTCCGAAACGAGCGACAGCGTTTCCGGCGCCTCGCTCCGTTGTTTCCATTCGCTTTCCACTAGAGCCATGCGATCCGGATTCTGCGCTGCGATCTTCCCCAGCTTGAGGCCCCACATCTTTCTGGGCCACGGTTGAATGTGCGGAACCACGAAATCCTCTGAAAGCTTCAGTTCATTTGGGAAAATTGTCGAGAAAATCGTCAAGAGCGGAACCACCTGCCGCCCCCACGTCGCATCCGAGAGGGAAACCTCGAAGCCCAAATGGTCCAGAACGCTCGCGTCGCGCACAATCTGCACGAAATACTGCTCCCTCCTCTGCGAACTGCTCAGAAACATGCCCAGTTCGAGCCCCCACGTCTGCTTCGGCCACGGGGCATCCGAGGGCACCACAAACTCGGACGTCATCGGTTCGGTCCCCCCAAATTCGTCCGCAAACGTGGCCAACGCCGGCAACACGCGCTCCTGCCACTCGACGTCCGTGGGGTTCCACAGAAACCCCAACTTGTCCAACGCGCCACTGCCACGCGTACTCTGAGCCGCGTAGCTTCGGCCAGCGCGAATCCTCCTGACGATCGCGCCTAGATTGAGTCCCCAGGCGTTCGGCGGCCACGGTTCCCACTCCGGAACGACAAAGCTGCTCTGGACGTTGCAGTGGCCGTTTTCCTGCTGAAACACCCGCAAGGCCGGCATCACCTGCTGCTCCCAGGACCGATCCGCCGCGCTCGTCGCCGTCCACGTGAACCCCAACTGGAGCAATTCCTGGCGAGAGGCCGCCACCTGAGCGCCGTACAGTCTTTTGGTGGCCTGACCTCGACTGATGATCTGACCGAGGTGCAGCCCCCACGTCGCCTTGGGCCACGCGGGACTCGAATGCGGCACCACGAACTCCTCGGGCACGTCCGAGTGGCCGAACCGCGCGTGGAAGGTGCGCAGGGCCGGCATGAAGACCCCGGACCACTTGTCCTCGAGGTGGTCCACCACGTTCACCGCGAGGCCGTCCAACACATCGCCGAACGACGTTTCCGGGCGGCGTGCAGTCTCCATGACGCACAAAACCCTCCCAGGTGCACACTGTCCGTCGACTTTTCCTCCCGTCTTGCAGTCGCTCTATTTCGCAGCAAATGACTGGTTCTGGCTCATCGATTAGGTCTCAGCAGCTTTTCTGTCCATCCGTTTGCATTTTCCTAGGTGCCGCACAAACGTGACAAGACCGAAATTGGCAGCAAGTTCGCGTGTCCATCCTCCTTACTGACTTCGCTCTCTCGACCAAGCACACTCCGTACTTCATGGACAACTTCAATGCCATCAGCAACAAGAACAACGACCTTGACGATACAAAGTACGACGATACGTTGGCGTGCCCTGAACTACATTTACGATCTTTTCGGTTCTACAACGGCGTAACTAGCTTTATGGGCATGGACGCTCTTCATGGTCGGTCACGGTCATCTGGGCCATCGCTGCTTGTTCTGTACCAAGAGGCCAGCCCGCCGATCAACTCGCTGTCGCTGATCGAAAACATCAACGTCGCCTACAGCCGTAATAAAATCGCGGACTACATCAAGTCCAATATCAATATCGCGGCGGCGAGAACGGCATTGACATTTACTCCATCGAATTACGAACCGGAATCCGCGCAGGAAGGTAATGGTGTTGAACCTTCTCGAGATGAACATCATGCCGATCAACGTCCACGCGCCAATACGCGACATGTTCCTGGCAAACATCTACAATTACGCCATGGCGTTCGACGAGTACGTCGACAAGCTGCCTGGCGGTACCGATAAATAGACCCGCAATGAGGAATTTAAGAAGTTCCTTAGGAATCCGTACACGAAACTGAAGCCCCTTCCAACATGACTATTCAGCCAGGCTCAGAGGACTTTAGGTTCCTCGAACCGATTATTGAGGACGGATATCTAAATGTGCTGAGCCCAGCAACTACGAGCGGCTCTTCTTATGCCATACTCACCGCGCAACGCTTCGACACAAAGATCATTCGCGAGGTTGCTGGAGGAATTTCCATAAATCAGTGATTTTCACTGAGATTTGTCAAAATGATGGTGATCGAATTTCCAATTCGGAATCGGATATTAATATTACATGTAGTTGTCACATTGCATATAGTACTTTCGAAATAGTATTTAGGAGTTGTGAATTTTTAGAGATTGGAAACCGGTTGCAACCGGAATTCGGTTTGGACTTTCTATCACAACCGGTTTAAACCGAATTAAAAAAGCGAGTTAGTCGGTTTGATTCGGTTCAAACCGGTTATGCATTCATACAGGGTTACTCCAAAACATTATGCAATCTATTATTGTGTTTCACGTATACATTTATAATTAAAGGTAAGGTATCTCTGGACATTGGATAAAAATCTTACGCATATATAGCCAGTTAGATTCGTAGATTGTATCCCTCATTTTTAATAATTTGTGATGAGGTATTTATATGTAGTATAAAGGTGATTCAACGCAATGCTTGCTCTGAAGTGCCTGGGCACGCCGGTCAACTTGCTGGAGCGCGTACCGGTTGGTCTCGGCGTTAACCATGACCCACAGCGACTTGGGCATGAAATATAGCAACATCAGAAGCGGAGAGTGCGTGAGGGCGCGCAACTCGGCCACTGGCTGCGCCATCTCGTCGCCCATGCCAGCGTACGCGATTCCACCCACCTCGAAGTCCGACGACACGGGCGTTCATGCCGTCGCACGCAGTGCATCCTCGCGCTGCTTCTTAGCCTGCCCGCGGAGCGTGTCGTTCCCAATCACCAGCGAGGCGATGGAAGCCTCGTCTATCTCGACTGCGTCGCGCTCCGATAGGACATTGTCGTCTACATCTTGAACGCCACGTTTTGAGGACTGGAATCCCACCTTCATGGCAATCCGACAGACTATTTTAAAGGGTAGTGCAAAGATACGTTACAGGCGAGGCGACGCCCAGCGCGAGCGCGATGACCCCGAGCGCTTCTGCAGCGAACCCGAGTACTGCGACACCCAGCAAGGCCGTGCAAACCCGTAGCGCTAGCGTGACGACTCCGTCGACCCTACCAGGACCTGCAGCGGGAGCGTGATAGCCCCGAGAGCGAGTGGAGAGGGGGGTGAGGGGGCGTCGCAGATCGACACGACCGTCGCCCTCTCTCAAGGGACACTCAATGCGTTGTTCGGCTCGCCGGGCACATCGGACGTCGAACTGTCCCAAGCGGTTGTGTCGCGGGCATTCGACATGTCCCCGAGCGACATCCAGGTCGACGCGTCGCAGCAGGAGGCGGCGGTAAACTTGCAGTTGCTGTCGGAGGCGTCTGGACTGGAGAGCGATCTTGAAGACAAGGCCCCGGCTCCGACAGGTCGTACGCTATGGCCGCGGCCTCTCATGAAGAAGGACGTCAACTTCGTCCGTGATGACGAGGACACCAGCGACTACGAGAGCATCGACTCCGGCGAGAGCGAGGGGGAAGCCGTCGGCGAGGACGAGGACGACGATCTAAAGCAGCGGGGGGAACGGGTCGAAACGCTGAAGCAGCTTCGTCGGCGGCTCAAGCAGAAGCGCGGGTACGAGACGGCGCGGATGTTATGCCCGCAGAAGCGCCGCTTCGCCGACCACTGGTCCATGGTCGAAAATGGCGTGGCCAGCAACCATTCCCCGCGGAACGTTCACGCTCTCCCGCTCGGTCGCCATCCCTAGCATGATTGCCTTCCGCTGGTGGGACCGGAAGCCCGTCCACTACTTGTGCACGGGCTCGATGATGTCGGAGTCGAACATCGGGAGAAAGTCAAGCAGGTCGGGCCGATCGCAGTTCCGTGCCCATGCGCGGTGACGGACTACCAGCGCTAGATGGGCGGAGTTCATGGGCACGATCAACTCCGCCTACCGTGGTACTCCCTCCAGACGTCGACCAAGTTCAAGAAGTACTATAAGAGCTTGTTCCTAGGGTTGGTGAACATGGCGTTGATGAACGCCTACCTCTCGTACAAGGAGACCGTGAGGATGGCTGGGGTGCCGCCTATGAAGCGCGGCGAGTGGTTCTGCGTCCTCCATAACCAGCTCCTGCAACGGAAGCCCCAATACTTCGCCGGAGTGGTCTTGACCCCGCCTCTAGCGAGCCTGAAGCGCAAGCGATCGCCCGTCCGCCACACGTACGAGCCCGAGCAGTCCGAAGACTGGGTGACCGTGAGCAGCGTGCAGAAGCGCCGGCAGCGCTCCTGTAAGGTCTGCGCGCTGCAGCGGACGGAGAAGACCAATAAGTCGTTCACCACTACCTACTCCTGCGAGTGCTGCTCCCTCGACGACGCCAAGTGCTGGCTCTGCAACAAGATACACCGTGAGTACAAGGGCGTAGCGAAGACGTGGTTCGAGATATGGCACGATGACTCGAGCGAGCCGATCTCACCTACCTTGGGGAAGCGCGTGGTCTTGCGGCGCCCCAGCCAGAAAGCTGGCGAGCGGAAGAAGACGCGTCGTAAGCTCCAGCTTCGCGCTGAAGACGGCGACGACGAAAATGAGAGCGACGACGAGTGAGTACAGGTTGTGTCGGACGTGATGGGTGTCAGCTGTCGCCAGGACGTAATGCATGATTTCTTGAAGAACGTACCTTCTTTCCTTCCTTTTTTGAAATGTCTTTCCTCGCAGTACAACTCTTCGGCTCTTTTTTCTTCTTCTGCAAAGTGTCGGACGGGGGCAAGTTACGACATTGACGCTCTGTTTGAGATCGGAAGGATGTATAACTTACGACATTGATCGAGAAACCTCTTGAAAACTTATACACCTATCCCCATGTGATACCTTTGCCACATACAAATGCAATGGTACGTGAATACGTCGTAAGATACTACATTCTCTTGCGTGTTCTACGGCCTTTTTTCCGGGGACCAAGGGGTTAAGGCCCTATGGAAGCCCCGACCTCCACTATCACCTTGAGAAAATGTTTCAGTATCTGGGTACCATTTATAACTGCTGGGTGTCGCTGCATCAACAGCGTCGACGCTGTATTAAGATGTTCGACTACTTGGACTATTTTAAGGTATTCTCTGGATTTGGATCCAGAGTTTCTACAGGCGAGTAACTCGATCCGAAATTATTCTACGTTATTATACGCATACGCTACCCAAACTAAGGAATCCATTCATTTCTCAGTCTTAGCTACCCAAATTTAACTTATAATCTAATGCACCTGTTATCTCCAAAGGCATAACCGTACCCTACCAACGGGTAGTTCTCTGCTTATATTTTATGGCTGTGGCTACAAGCGTAAATTTGTGATTCTGAACTTGATACTCATACTGTCTGGATGGACCTGTTATAAACTATAATCTGTTGACAATGAGAAAAAACCAGTGAATGTCGCTTGTGGCGGCTAGCTGCAACATTCACTGGGTGAATGCTGCTTGAAGAAAGGTGGGTGAAATCGGTTTAATGCAACCTGCATATAAAACACAATTGATTAAATTGTCACATCGCCTCGGTGGACCGTAAGCTCTAGCTTCCGTGTGCATGAAATAAAAAACATGGGCACCGTCATGTTGCTGAGCTTCGTTTTATATAAGCTATGCCTGTACAAGAAGGGTGGGGGTAAAACTTTCTAGAGAGAGAATAGGTATTGGAGTTAGGAGACGAATTGCTAAACATGAATAAGTGCTTCAGCTTGTCGGTCGATTGTCGACCAGCTACCACATCAGGATTTAGCTATTTCATCGTCGTTACCGGCATCTTGTCGTAGGCCTCGACCATCTCCTCCGGGACCGGCTCGTAGTGTCCAAGGGACTTTTTTTGTGCGCTGTGGCGCGGCACCGCTCCGACTTTGAAATCCAGAGCTTCACCGTGTATAAGCACGGCGTTATATAGCATTATCGCGAATGCTCATACCTTTTTAGATATTAGTCTTTTGGAATACCCATTTTGGGATTCCCCCATTTTAATAATGGGTACCTCGAGCTCCCCTAAGCTCGAGCTCCATAGATGTTCCCCTTGATGAGAATCTGCGCAGCAACCAGAGGAGTATCCATAAATCAGTGATTTTCACTGAGATTTGTCAAATCGATTTGAAACGGTGCAAATCACTGAGTCAGTGATTGTAACGTATTAGTACTACTTGGTTAGATGGACAGCACATATTACAAACATGTTGCAGCGAGCGGAGCGTGCCTTTGCTGCCAGTGCTTAACATTACATGATGTTCACTTCCTGTTTGTCATCCTTCATGGCGCCAGTACTCAGAAAGCCACGCAAGAAGTGACCCGGCCGATCCAAAAGCCGCAAGACGTCGACGTGTTGGCGGTGCCACCGTACGCTTAACACGCCTGCTAAGCTAAAGCACCATCTACTTCGCAAGACAGGCCGCGGGCCCAAGGCGGTGGCTTTGCAGAAAGATCGAAGGAAATTAGCGAGTCGATTAACCAGCAAGGTCCACTCCATCAAGAAGGAGTTGGATAAAGTGGGGTGGTGGGAGGCGGAGGAGAAGGCTGGGGGCGAGGACGAGGAGACCAAGGACGGCTGCGACGATGAGGACATGGAGGACGCTGCTTCTGCGCATAACTACGCATGGATCACAGGACCGGACAATCTCAAGCGCGCGAAGGCCCTTGCTACCGTTGACTGGTCAACTATCGTTGACCTTCGCTAAATGTGGATATTTGTAGTAGTAGTAGTAGTGCGCCGGTAGTAATATTTCATGTTTTCGACGGTAATACTACTGTAATCTACTTATGCAACGATAAGCTCAAAATTGGTCAGTGTTCGCTAAAAAAAAAGAATTGGCTCTTCCAAGCCCAATGGTGGTCAGATTTCAGCCCGTACTGTGAAGTAAAATGCGCGTTGGGTGTCACCATCAGCCCAATATCTTGTTTTACAGCCAAAACGGGGTGCACCCTTTTGGACCCACTGTTGCCTGGGCTATAATAGGAAATAGTAATGGGTTAATTGTACTATCTGATGCAAACGAGGATTACAAGGTGGGTCATATCCGACGCGTATCCATTCAAGTTGAAGTGATTATGTATGTGTTATGCAGAGAGCAGTGACGGCAAGATATAGTTTCGCGCTCGCACCTCGCTCTTGTCACCCGGTTCCTCTCCTTAGCTTCCTATTTTTTTTTTCCTACGCTTGTGCTTGGGTTTCGGTCCAGGCTTAAGACCACGTTTGCCTAGCTCCGGGGGTGTTGATTGAATCGGTGGAAGACGCAGCGCTTGATCCTGCTGCAGTGTCACGTCGGTTGGCCAGGGTCGGAACGACGCCATGTATGTCTCCTTGAACTGGTTAATGGACATCCGCTTAGCGTCGTATAGTGTGTCGAGGGGCTTGCCTTCTTTGATAGCTGCAGCGACTGCGTGAACACAGGAAAATTCCTTGCCTTGCCGATTACCACAAGTGCATTCACGAGCTGGCAAGTCAATTAGACGCCAAGGATGAATATGACCGTCATTTTAAACGGGGCCGAGGAACATGACGTTGTACGCGCCTTCCATGCAGGGTGTGACCTTGCACTTGACACTTGCAACTAGCAGTTGTTTCGTTCGCATGCAAGAAGAGGGACGAGATCCGTACCCGGACTTTTCTGCAGCCAATTTGAAGCCATATGTCTCTTGTCAGACACCAGCTCGCTGAGCTTCCTGAAGTACATAGCAAAAGCTTCGAGATGTTTTGAGCTCCTGCAGTCATTTCCAACCCAGCTATTGGCTTGTTCAGCGAGGTTTGATGTTGTCTCGTCGTAAGTTGGGAGCTTGAACTGGTACATGTATTTCACCCAGTGATTTTTGACGATGCCCGTGAGGTACGCCACTGCGGCTGGTTTTGTTCGCGCCAGATCCTTCTCAAAGAGCTTGTAGTCGTTCTCACAGTCACTCCGTGCCATGTCGTTGATAAGCCCACGTTCCTTGCCGGTAGCGAGATACCCTTGCGATTGATGTTGTCCTGATGTGGCGTAGGCAGAAACGATGCCCTGCTCGTGGAAACACCTCAGCGAATGCAGACAAGAGACCCTTTTGACGGTCCGAAAGAACAGAAAACACTCCAAATCACCCAGCGCTTCTTGAACCACCCGGAGAAACCAAACCCAATTGTCGTAGTTGTCCACAGGGACAAGAGAAAACGCGAAGGGGAGAATGTGGTTGTTGTAGTCCTTGGCGGTTGCGACCAAAAACACACCGTAGTCGTTCATTTCACCCTTTAGGTGAGCCCCGTCCACACCAAAAAGACGCCGTACCATGCGGGCAGCTCGAATCCCGATGTTGGGGACAAAGCATGCCCGCTTTAAGGTCCCGTCACTATCCTTCTCAAGATTCCACACAGACCCTGGGTTTTTCTCCGCCATCAATTTCAAATAACTCTCGAGTTTCTGATAGCTGACAAGTCGCTCGACGCTGTTAGCCTCATCGATGGCGCGCTTGATGCGAGAGATTGCAAAGGCACCCACTCTGAAACCCTTGGCAACGAAGAACCGAAATGGCAGCACCTGCCATCTTCTCTGTCTTGCCTTCGTACAGGGGGAGCATCTCGGATTCGACTAGCTGAGTGAGCTCTCCAATACTCTGGGTGGTGTTTCTCTTGTCCCTGGGCGGGCGAGGGATAGTTCCTTCGGCAACAGGTCTGCTCGAAAACCCCACGTGCTTGATGTGGTTGTGACAGAAATTGGTGTGTGCCACCTTCCCAAAGCCCTCAATGCCCGAAACGTTGAAGGAAAAGGGACAGATAATCTCCTCAGCCCTCGCCACCTTGTCGAAAACTGTTGGCCGTTTAGCTTCTTGCACACGTACTTGGCATTCCCGACACCGTAGCGCTTGCTGCTAAAACTCTCAACCTTTAGTTGAAAGCCGGAAGCTTGGGAAAATTGCACAGCTGCTGGATTGCCTTCTGAGTGCCGTGATATTCGGACGCGATGTTGTCCCGACGGTCGTAGGCGACACCGTAGTTGTCCTGGCTTGGGTCGAATTGCTGTACACTAACACCGGAACGCAGCAACCCCATTGACAAAGCGGAGGAGAGGTCGGCTGCATCCAGCCAAAATGGTTCGTCACCATACTTCTTCTTCTTGGCCTTAGACGGCGGCATTCGGCGCTGAGTCAACTTGCGAGACGGTAGTGTACTTTGGAGAAAGATGAAGAATGATACACTGGTACAGCGGCACTATCGCAGTTGAGGCGTATTGTGTAAGAATAAATGGTGGATTTTGTACAGCGGTTCATAAGATGGCGAGTATAGAAGGCTTGGAATACTTGACGGAGTTTAAATACTAAGTATTTATAAGCTAGCTGTAGTCCAATGCGAAAAATTCATAGAGGATGGAACAGGATGGACAAAATCGGTTTCACACCGAATCGATTCGAATTGAATCCGGATGAAACCGGTTGCCAAAAAAAACGGATTAAACCGAATCAAAACCGGATCGATCCGGTTTTGGGTGAGCATCATTGGACGAAAAGTCTACCAATGGCGTTTCAATTAGAATCTGTAATCTTTGCTACTGCTGATAAGTGTGATAGAGGTGTATCAGTAACAAAGGGTCAACGACTGCCGCGGGTTCGGGCTGAACATCTTCGTAGACTTGGCGAATCGGGACCACGTGCACGCTCTGTTGCCCTCGTGTCCCGAGACTTATGATACGAAGCTGCTGCTGGGCGTAAAGCTCGCTGCACTTGCTGTGGGAGCTGCTGTTGTGTGCTAGTTCCACGAGCCGGTATCAAGAAAAGAGCATCAGCCAAATGGTTTCACCTCAAGCTATCCCGACACCCTCTACTTGTTTCGAGATCCCTCTGCTACCTCAGCAAGTATTCGACTCTCATGAAGAGGCAGAGGCTGCTCTACACGAGTGGAATCGACGTGACCAAGGCGGACAACAAGAAGAACAAGCAAAAGGTGGTGCGACGGCGCGACTTTCACTGTGACCACTACGGCAAGACGAACAACACTCGTGGTCTGGTGACGATGATCGAGTTCGAACGCAGCTAGCAACACGCAAAATTGAATGCAAGATGAAGATTCGATTAGAGGCCGTCGACCAGAACAATTGTAAGGGCAAGTGGCGTGTTGTCATCTCAATGGATCGCTTTATCACAAGCACCCGCCTTCTGAAGACGTTAGCGTTCACCCGGGACACAGGCGGCGTGACATGCAACAGCTGACATCGTCAATGTTGACTACTTATAATTTGGTTGCATAACGAAAAGAAATTGGTGTGCCCCCAAGCCGAGTTGCTGCGACGATTCGTGCAGCAGATACATCCACATCTATCACGACAAAGGATAATTCCTACTGAAAAAAATGCGGACAGACGTGAAGAATTGGCAACAGACACTCCGAAAGAGCTGCTTCTCAAAACATTGGTGGAACACGACTTTTTCTTCTAGTATGTTGTCAACCCTGACACTTCAAGGTTGCGGTATTTGTTTTGGTCGCATCCAGCTATCAAAACGTTCTACGCACTGAACCCAATTGTTCTGATCCTCGATTGCACCTACAAGACGAACACGTACGACCTTCCCTTGCTGAATGTGATTGCGATGACAAACATGAATTCGGTTCTGCCGATCGCGCAATCCTGGCTACCTGGTGAGAACGAAGAAGACTGTATGTGGACCCTTCAGCAGTTGCAGCGCATGATGGAATCGTATAAGATTTCGTGGCCGTCCATCATAATCACAGACAGGGTTCAAGCGTTTATAAAGGCTATCGATAAATTGGTATCCCGTCTCTCGTATGTCGCTGGCACATGAACCGCAACGTCCTCGCGAAGAGAAGAACGGTCCTAGGCCAAGTAGAGATCACAAATCCTGCTCCAGGCCAAGACAAGTATGAAAACACCGCCGATGCCAACCGGTTCATGCAGTTGTGCTATGACGCTGTATCCGCGGAGACTGCTGAACAGTTTGAAACACACCGGGCCACCATCTGCACAACAAACGTGGAGTTGGCTGACTATCTCGTCAAACACTGGTTGGAAGTACAAGGCTAAACTGGTACAAGAAAGACCACGGTCAATCCGGAACTGTCCGAGATCCCACATCCACCACCTAGTCGATCGCAACCACCCAGCCCCAAATTCCCCCATGCCCATGTCGTTTACCTCGTTACTGACTTGAGCAACAACATTAACTACCGATGCCGACTCGTCAGGCCACCACCTCCTTACGTCTCCGAACATAGTGCTGGGCCCGCACGGTACAGAAAATCGGGTCGACGACAGTACTGAAGGAAACTATGAAGATTTTCTCCCGCCGCGGAGCTGGGAATTTGTTGGGCACATGCCTTTCTAAACGGAAGTATATGCACTGAGACCGAGAGATTATATCAAAACATTAGCTATGCATTAATTTTCCAACAATACATCACATTATATCGTAATTATCCTGCTACCATTCAGAAAGTTCCAAGGATTACGGATATTTGACTATTGAAACCAGACAGAGTATCCATAGTACAGCATTTAAGACACATTATGGTTAATCCAGATTGGTTTAAGTGTGTTTATGAGCATTTAAGATCGATTTGTTTGTGTAAGACCGCTTTTGGTGAATCGTAAGACAGAAACCTGTGCGACCAAAATCAGCACGGGAGAAACGGGTAATATCAAGTACTATTTTGATCGCAAGAACAAAAAAAGAATCTATTTGCGATTTAAGGCCTGAAGGAGATTTTCAAGCTTGACAACGCTAGACACCGACGTCGAAACGACAGGGGCTGAGCTGACATTGCTCGGGACCTTGCTCAAAAGCGCATCCATGGCGTTGCTGATGGGGGGGTCTTAGAAAGTAGAATGCCCCACTTGCTTCGTAGGTAGTAACTTTTGTTTTGGCTTTTACGCCTTTCCTTCCGCCCACCCACACGCTTGGCGACAGCGCGCTTGCTACAGTCGAGCTTCTTAACTTGATGGCGCTGTTTTGAGTATTTGGTCGCAAACACCTTCTTGCATGTTGAGCAGCGCCGTACGGAGGCACTGCTATTCTTCTGAGTTGCAGCCTTCTTCTTCGTCATCGCCATCCCGAGAATGGCAGCGACAGTGACACTATATCGTTGGCCCCTAGTGTTGTCCCTACGCAATGGTTGTCCCTACGCAATTGGACTATCCATTAACCCATTTTGGGATTCCCCATTTTTAATAATGGGTACCTCGAGCTCCATAGATTTTCCCCTCATCAAGGAGAATGTCAAGAAACAACTTGAGTTCATCAACACTCGCGTGGCGAAGGACACCAACGCCGTCAGCGACGTCATTACCGCGACGACTGCAGCGGGGCTGCGTAGCGTAGTGCGTCATAAGAGGACGTATGACTCTCCGAGTCTCAGCTTGTGGTTCTCCGAACTCCTAAGTCTCCGCAGAGGCTGAGATCCCTCTAGTATTACCAACTAGAGACTCAAAGAGTCGGAATCCCTAACCCAAGGCAAATACACTCTTTGATGCTAAAACTGAACTGTTATTTCTTTGCTTATCTGCGGCAAAGCCGCCTGTGGTGTAAATGTATGACTTTAACTATCAATCATAGTTAAACCTAGTCAAATGCATATCGAGTGGCTCTGAAGCCACCTACTGAAATCCTGTTAATAGAAGTGGTACCTTGTACCCCTTCCGTCAAGGTGACACATAGCGTGGCTACACTATATGTGACCTTCGTGTAACCCCGTAACACTCTCCCTCTCTAAACCGTGGACACACTGTACCCACGAGGGTCTGATTGCATCAATCTCTCGAGACCGAGAACATTCCGCTCCAAGAGCGCTCACTGTCCGATCCGCATCGAGTGTCAACACTCGGATGCCCACAGCCAACTGGTCCTTTGACCGTGCTCGTTCGCCTCGCGACAACAACCTTCGCCGCGGGCCACGCCCACCTGTGTCTCCGACACCTTCGCCAACTTCACCGTTCCGTTCGGAAGAGGTCTCTGACCACGCGCCACCAGCAGCCGCGAGGCTCTCGGTGTCCGAGTATCACTCAGCGCATAAGCTTCGACACGGTCAGAGGACCATGGGTGGAGACGCTCCTGAAGACCGTAAACCCGTGCGCTACGCGCGAGACAGCCTCTTCGAGGACCTGGAGGAGGGTGAGGAGCCCATCGACTACAGCGAGTCCGTGGCTAGTGGCAGCCCTGCTCGCCCGGCGAGCCCGCGCCCACTGCGCACGCCGAATCCTTTCGAGGTGACGACTTCGCAAGTCCTGCGCGACGCGCCTCCACTTCCCACGCGGGGAGCCGACGATGACCCCATGGGATCTGGTGTCATCACCAATCCTTTGGACGAAGTCCAAGAGGAGCAGCTTGCAGCTGGTTCGCAGCGTCCGGTGGCTCGGCCATTGTTTACTCTGTCACGCCGTGACTATGGCTTCGAGCCTCGTGACCCCAACGAGGTGGCTCGTAGAGCAGCGTCTGAGCTGCTGAGCACCTACGCGATTGGGCCCGCGGCCACTGCTGCTGACGAGCAGGCTACACGCGCCGTGCTCCGTGAGCGACTCTTAACTCCTCAGGAGACAAGTCAACGCGAGTATCGCGAGCGTTTGCAAGTGCAAGCTCGTCGTGGATCTGTCCCGCCGATGCGGACTTATCCTGTGGTGCTTCTGCCAGGAGAAACGTCTTTGGAAGACGAGGCTCAGTTCCAGAACTGGGCTGAAGGAGCTTGCAAGCTATCCTCCATTGACGCCCTTCGGGCTAGCTTCCGTGAAGCTGATGTTCGAGTCGAACGTAGACCCCGCTTTGATTTCGCAAAGCTGAAGGCTAAGCGCCAGTTGTCATCTGCCTACCGGCCTCGTCCCCAGGGCTCTCTCGCAATCGGTGCCCCTGCTTCTGCAGCCAGCGGCTCTCACTCGCGTGAGGTGCCGACTACTCCTTTCCAAGGTCAAAGCCGCAGTTCTACGGCTGGCCTTGGATCCCCAGCGGCTAGTGCCGGGAAGCGCGAAGCGACCGACGACGTGGTCGCTGGCCCTCGAGGTGCTGCCGATCGTGTCGATCAAAAGCGTCCACGACGTCTGGGCAGTCCTGCCGGAGGGGAACCTCGTACTCCCATGAGTTCTGTGAGTGAGGATAGCCTCTCCACTTCACAAGATATTAGGTACAACCCTGGCGACGACGTCGCGCCACTAAGCGTTCCACGTGGTAGTGGAATCTCCCTGCTCGTCGAACAACGGTGGCGGTGGTCTCCGACCGGATGGATCCTCGCGCTGCGAGTAATAGCGCTCTTCAAGCGGTTCGGTCTCGGGTTGAGGACTTCCAGAGTTCCTTGAACTCACCGCGATCGTCTCGCCGACGATATTGATGCGCTGCATCAGCGTGTAGACTGGTTTGAGTCCCCTGACTCGGTTGCCAACCGCTTGATGCTCCTTGAGCGGACCTCTGCTCATCGCTTCGAGGCGCTGGACCGATCGCTCGCTGAGCTTCGTGGTCAAGTGGACCTCCTCGTGCGCTTCCAGCACTTCGGTCACCCGCCGTCTGTGCCGCCGCCCGTGGGGCCAATGCCTCCGCGCTCACTTGAGTCGGGTCCCGATACGGCTTGAGGAAGCCTACGTAGAACACGGGGTGCGTACGCAACTTCTTCGGAAGATTGAGCGTGTACGCTAGGCCCTTCCTAGCCACGACCTTGAAAGGTCCAATGAAGCGCGGGCGCAACTTAGTCTTAAAGACCGCAGTGACTGCATGTGTCGGTAGGTTTTTAGCGTTTAATAAAACTAGGTCACCGACCTTAAACATATCAACATTGCGTCTGCCCTTTGCATCAGCCTGTTCCTTCTGAACATCTTGGCTTTCAGCCATCGCGTCACGTACTTGTCGTAAGACATTCAAACGCGTGGACGAACGTGTCAATTTGCTTGCGAACCGCAACTGGGCTGATATCAGCAAGCCCTTCGGCTATTCCTCCCCCATCAAGCCCAGAACCACGCAGTGGTAGCGTCAACGGGACGTGAGGGTGTGTGAGGCCATTCACATATAACGGAGTGAAGCCTGTCGAGGCATGCACCGCATTGTTCCATGAAAACTCAACGAGTGGGAGAATGGCGCTCCATTGCTTGGGTCTGTCCGCACAGACACTCCGAAGCATGCCTTCGACTACGCAATTCACGAGTTCAGTCTGACCATCGGTCTGCTGGTGGTCAGCCGTGGTCATGTCCAGTCGAGTGCCAAGCACCTTAAAGACTGATGTCCAAAACTTGCCCGTGAAACGGGGGTCTGGATCCGAGGCAATCGCCTCCGGTAGCCCATGCTGGCGGGAAATGCGATCGATAAACAGCGTGGTTGTTCCTTCTCCATCGATGGAGTCCAACACCGCCGCTAAGTGAGCCATCTTGCTCAATCGGTTAACAAAGACCACGATACCCGTGTTGCCCGCCGCGTCGCGCGGCAGGCCAAACACAAAGTCCATACTCATGGATTACCAACACCCCGTGGGTATAGCCGAGTGTGGCGAGGGTTTGACCCGTTGACACGTCTCACTCGTGCGTACATATGTACTGACCCACTTGTACGGCTTCGGCCACCAGTAGTGGGTGATCACCGAGCTGTAGGTCTTCTCGCGACCGAGGTGACCACCACGTGGTGTATCATGGGCCTCAATGAGGATTCGATACTTAAGGTCCTCATCATGAGGGACCATGACATGTGGAGTGTCCTCCGGACCGGTACTGTGGTACAATAGGCCGTCATTGAGCGTGTATCGATGCAGCCTCGCGCGCAGGCGCGCTGACAGTTGAATGTCTGAGTTCGAGAACTCCGCGCTGCCTAGCGCGTGTAGCAGGGTAAGTAGGAATCATCGCATGCGTACGCGTGCGGATTAAGTCTGTCACAGACGAGGTCACCGTCGTGACATGAGAGAACACATAGTCTGACCTGCGCGATAACGCGCCGGCCGGAACGTTCTGCCTGCCAAGCTTGTACTTCACCTCGAAGTTATAATGGGCAAAGAAGGAGGCCCAACAGACCATTCGCTGAGAGAGGTGAGGCGGCTATGTCACAGTGCGAAGCGACGCATGATCTGTATAGATCACGAACGGCGTGGAGTCGAACAGGTGAACTCTGAATTTGACGAGCGCATACTTCATTGCAAGTAGCTCTTTGTCGTGAACTGGGTAGTTCTTCTCAGCAGCCTTAAGCTGGCGAGATTCAAACGCGACCACGCGTTCACGCCCTTCAGCGTCTGTTTGCAACAAAGCACTGCCGATGGCAAAGTCCGACGCGTCACAGACGACACTGAAAGGACGATCAGGATCTGGCAGCGCCAGGATCGGCGCCTGAAGGAGGCTCTCCTTGATGGCTTCTTGATGCCCTGGGTCCCAACACCAGTCCACATCCTTCTTAAGGAGATTGGACAGTGGCCTTGTCACCTCGGCATCATTTTTGCTATACTTGGGCAAGTAATTGGCCAAGCCAAGCCACTTTCGTAAGTCCTTCAGGTACTTTGGAACCGGTCAGTCTACAATGGCCTTGATCTGAGTGGGATCCGCTCGAAGGCCTTGCTTCTCAATGAAGCATCCCAGAAAGGTGATCTCTTCAGCGCTGAAGACACAGTTTTCGATGTTGGGATACAACTTGTGTGCGCGCATGCACTCAAGCACAGCTCGCAGATGCTCAATGTGGTTCTCCACGTCAGTCTTTCCGCGCTCGGCACGACTGTGGACTAATATGTCGTCGACGTACGTTTGAGCATACACCCGGTGGGGCCTGAACAACTGCGTTACCAGACGATTGAACGTCGCAGGCGCGTCCGACAGCCCTTGGGCCATTATCAGTCACTCCTAGAGCATACCGCTTGGAGTGCTGACTGCTGGGAGCGGAATATCGCTTGCTCTCATTAGCAATTGATAGTATCTATCGGCCAAGTCGAGGGCATTGTACACCGTACACCCTGTCATGTTGTTGTGGAGAACGTCCTTCCTAGGAATAGGCGTCTGCGCCGGAATAGTGGTCGCGTTAAGCTTATTGAAAGTGCCAACGATACGCCACTTGCCACTCGACTTTCTGACACAAAACGTAGGCGTTGAGTGTGGAGACTTGCTCTCACGCACCATACCCGCCTCGTGCTTGGCACGGAAGAATACGTCAATGACGTCCCACTGCTCTCATGGCAAAGGCTACTGCCTTGTCACGCGGTTTTGGTTCCGGGAATCAGGTTAATCTTATGACGTACACCTCGATCCGGATGTAGCCTTGTGGGAGGTTCTTTCGAGACCACGTCTCGATACTCCTTCCCCAAAGAATAGTACGGATCGGAGGGGTCCTTGAGGATCGAGGATCCTGCCCGCGCATTCAGCGGCTTCTTGGTGTCCTCAAGGACGGCTTTATCCAAAAGCGACGACGAGTTCAACTCATCCTTAGGTCGTACGATGACCAATTCGGCTAACTCGCCGTCCTTCAAGGCGTCGCCGAGCTTGGCAATGGACATCTCGTCCAGCTCCAACAGAGCGTTCACAGTGGCAAGAGTCTCGAGACTGATGTCGCCATCTACTTCCCCTGTCACTCCGTTGACGAGTGTATATAGCTGCTCGCTATCACACCGTGTGTCCTCACTCGTCATGCTAGACGCATCAGACGCCCTGCGTCTCACGGCTGACGCTCTGCGTTGCAGCCTTCTCCCCGCTGAGACTGTTTGCTTCGGAGAGGTCCCAATAGTCACACCAGCAGCGTCTCCCGGTGCTCGCACCGTGTGCGTCTCATCCGAGACTGGAATGTCTTCACCGACATCCGTCGTAGAGCTCCAATGCTCGCAGCCTCCACCCCGTGGATTACGTGCCACGTCACCTTCACCAGAGGACGCACCGCCTTGATGGCCCGGCCCACGCTACGCATGGCGTGTAGTGACAACTCGTCGTCGTGACGCGTGTCACCGTCGTGACCAATGTCACCATGACACCGGTCACCCAGCGGATTGCCTGCCGCCCCACATACATCACGAAGCCCGCGGCCTTGATGCCCCGGCCTTCGGCCGGCCACGCCACGCATGGCGCGTAGTGACACCTCGTCGTCCTGACGAGAGTCACCGTCGTACCTATGTCACCCAGCGGATTGCCTGCCGCTCCGTGTACAGCCCACGAGCTTCGCTCGGGACTCCTGGCCTTGACACCTTCAGTGTCTACAAGTTCGGATACTCCGATGTCCAACACATTGACCGACTCGGTCCAGTGTCAGCGCCAATACCGCTTTTGCTTCCTAGCAGAGGTGGGTTCATGACTCACCAAAGCTTCACCAGGAGTAAAGCGCGTTGCGCCCAAGGTTTCGACCTCCTATCAATCCATGGCTCGTGGCGTTCCAGCCATGCCATGCCCAGGGTGAGGTCATACCTCGAATCCAGGTCCAGGACCAGACAGCGTTCCACGCTAGAAGTCGAGAAACTTCACACACAAGTCCACAGGACCGTGACACGTGTCCCTATCGCTAGGCGAACAGTGACGTTGTCACGTCTGCGTGCTCCAAGCGCCTCAGCGTACCTCTGACTTCCTTCCATCGTGGAGCGTCGAGTGTAATTGCCTGACGCTCTGGAATCGATCAGGATGATCCATGGCTTCTCAAAGCCCTTCACCGTCGCCTCAACGATGAGCAAGTCCGGCTTGCATACACGTTCCGTGTTAGAGAGTACGGCTCTCTTCGGGGCTGGGCCCTGCTTGCCTCCACCTGCATGAGGCTCAACAGAACTCAGTTCTTCCCCAGCAGGGCGCCCCGCGCCTACTGAGTGTCGCCGTTTCCCCGCGACGAGCCGACGGCTTGGCTCGAAGCAGAGCGATAGCTCGTAGGAGCTTGGTGCGACCCGCGCGACGGGCAGGCTGCCTTCAGATGGGTGGTGCTTCAGCAGATGAAGCACCGACGGACACCCATGTGCTACTCAGCAGCTAGAAGCTCTGCTTCCTCGTCCAGCTGAGGTCCATAGGTACCGCGCCGTCGAGCGGAATAGCGTTGCCAACGCCCCATCCGAGGCGAGACGGCTTAAAGTAGAGCTGGGCGTTCAGCACCACCTTCACTTTCTCTTCAAAAGAGGAAGGGTGAGTGCGGAAGACTTCCGTTCTGTCCACGCCAGTACCAAGGCCCTCCATAAAGATTGTCACAGTCACAGCCTCTGGCAGAGGTTCGACCGCCATACCGGCGATACAGGTTCGCAACTCTTGGACGAAGTCCACCAAGTCCTTCTTACCCTGTCGGGTACTCAGGAAGCGTGACCTCACGCGATAGGCCTGATTAGGCAGAGCGAACACTCGCGAGAGCTGGAGCTTCAGCTCTTCCCAACCCAGGAAGGCAGCGTCAACCGACGTGCCGCACGTAAGTGCCCACTCTCGCGCTCGGCCACCGAGCTTAGAGATCGCTAGCACCACGCGCTGTTGTTCAGTACGGAGTATGGCTGATCACATCGCCATTTCGATCTCACGGATCCATAGCATGAGGTTCTCCCCCTCCTTTCCTTCGAAAGTCTTGACGCTCACAATGAGCGGTTTCGGTCGGGAGGCCCCATCCTGCGCTGCAGTCGACGCCGTCGACGGCGCAGCCGCAGCCATCCTCTGTTGGAGGTGCTCCAACAGAGCATTCTCATAGTTAGAGAGCGCTTCCAGACGCGTGTTCACCGCGCCTGGGCCTTGCGCAGCGAGATGCAAGACCCCCTCAGGGCCCAGCAAAGACATAAGCTTATTAAGCGCGTCTTGCTGGCCTGGAGACAGGTTCGAGAACGCTGTCTGCTCCATCCTCACCGAAGAATAGTCCTAAGACTCAAGTACGGGATTGACTACAAGTGCTACCAGGTGCAGCGGGGCTGCGTAGCGTAGTGCGTCAGAGGAAGACGTATGACTCTTCGAGCCTTAGCTTGTGTTTCTCCGAACCCCTAAGTCTCCGCAGAGGCTTAGAATCCTCTAGTATTACCAACTAGAGACTCAAAGAGTCGGTATCCCTAACCCAAGGCAAATACACTCTTTGATGCTAAAACTGAACTGTTATTTCTTTGCTTATCTGCGGCAAAGCCGCCTGTTTAAATTTTCCTCTTTTTGAAGGGAAATATTGGCAACCTTCGATGAAACCTTGCACTTACTTACTTTCCAACCACTATTATCCCAAAAAATATAGATGCAAAACAGGTCGTTGTTTTTTTAAACTCGAATAGGTTCTCAGTGATATCGGCGCGAGTGTCGTTGTAACGGGGTTACACGAAGGTCACATATAGTGTAGCCACACTATGTGTCACCTTGACGGAAGGGGTACAAGGTACCACTTCAATTAACAGGATTTCAGTAGGTGGCTTCAGAGCCACTCAATATGCATTTGACTCAGAAGTAGTTGGTTTGATTTTATTGGAAGAAATACGTGCCCCCAACTCGTGGTTGTGTTGGCACCTCACAGGCACGTGAAGTACCATAGCTCCTTTATCGCTATGGGGAACAAACGCTGGTCAGAGGCGAAGGAACACGCTCTGACAGATTACATTGGTGTGAACTTCAAGAACTACACGACTGGTGTGAAAACCATGTTATATTCCAGCGCTAGCGCCTCTCTCAAGACAAAAAACGCCTACGCAGGGGAAGTCCAAGTGCATTGAGCTGGAAGGCTCGTACAAGGTGTTTGCCTGAGGACCGCATGAATACGGGGTATTCATGGAGTCGTTTGAGCAAGAACGCAAATGTATTAGAATGCATTCGTAGGTCGCGCTGTGCTCGCAATGGATCCATCCTTTTAACTCGTTGTGCATCCCACTTGCCCGTCTTCCCTATCGACCCGCGTGCCAGGTAGCGGTTGCTGCTTATTGCCTCGTACAGCAGGGCTTCATCGCCGCCTCCCCCCCCATCCCGCCATCTAGCTCATTGAACACCATCGCAGCCTCAAGCTACTTTAGTGCGATACAGCTGTAGCACGCTCACTGCGTGTCATAATTGCTGCGATTCGATAAATGACCGGTGAACTGGGAAACCGGCTGCCTGCTGTGTCGCCGAAAACGGGCACTCATGGTTACGACACGAAGGATTGATTTGATTGGATACTCAAACCTACTTATTTCCCAACCGTGATAACCACTACTGGTGTGTAACAAGTTGGGCTTGGCGGCCACAGCGACAACAGACACGTACGAACGAAGTGCTCGGTGAGTGACGAACGAATGGGCAACGGTGGAAGCGGGTGACGCAAGCAGTTGCGAATCTCGACGACGGACGGCCCGCACGCCCCTAGAGGGTCGCGATCGCGAAGATCGCGGTGAGATCCTGACTGAGAAGTCGCAGAAGGGCAGCGAAGCGAAGTGAGTGGCGGTAGTCAGCTGGCGGCCGCCGAGGTCGACAGCGTTCGGCGCTCGAGAGCCATCTGTTGCAAACTTGCGTGCTGAGACACCAGCCGAAGAAGGCGGACAAGTTGGGCCCCTCGCTCAACCCCGACACGACCGAACGAAACCGCCAGCTGAGACTCGGCGAGTCATACGTCTTCCTCTGACGCACTATGCTACGCAGCCCCGCTGCACCTACAACTGCCCGGCCTGTGCAGTCATTTAGCTTTCACGTTCTACGTCCAGCTCACCTGCTCTTGCTCGTTCGCTGAGGGTCGTATAACTCAAAGTCGCATGATTTAGCCAGAACCCTGCTAAATGGCAAGTGAGTGGCGCACGGACGATCACCCGTGCAGCGATCTCACTACTTACTCCCCGCCGCCTATCCTACAGCCTACCTACCGCTCGCCAGCACAGCAGTGCTATGAGATTTGATCGGTCGACTTAGTTTTGGAGGTTTTTCATCTGTCGTTGAACTGCACGAGGAGTGATGGTCGGATTGTGGTTTTTGCGCTGGTTATGCTCCAGAAATTGAGTAGTTCATGTGGTACACACATGATGATGCTCGGAACCTTGTCGGACGTTGGTTGTCAGTGCGCAACGTGCCTTCGAGCAGCTCATGACCAGCAGCGCGCCAGCGACGGCTTCCGCTTCCATACCCGCCACGCCCGCTGCGACTTTAGGTAGCGAGACAGCGGGCTCTTCATACGGAGCGCAGTCTACACGATCGAGGGAGACCGACGCGGCAGAGGCCTCCGCCCAGAAGAGGACGCGACGGACAGCGACGAAGCGCGAGTCGAAGCCCAAGAAGCCCAAGATCCGCACGTACATCCGTCGGAGAGTGGGTGCAATTGCTGCTGTAAATAGTGTCTGCAGTTGCTTTGCTAGGATCACTTACTCATTGGTGTGCTTGGCGCGGATGCAGACGGAGATCGAGGAGCTCACGGACGAGGTGACGAAGCTCCAGAAGCAGATGGAGTTCTTCGAGTACCGCCATGAGGTGCTCAAGCAGCGTGAGGCGCTGATCAAGAAGGAGACGATGAACAAGACGATGCGCAATGCGCTCCATGTTCAGAGGTTGTCGTTCGCCAGCACGGTGTCCATGGTCACGCAGTTCTTCGTACGTCCAGTGTTTCACTGCCGCCTTTGCCAATGACAGAGTTTTCTAATGTGTGGGGGGTCCTCTTTGACAGCGCAACTCTTCCACCGAGCCGTTCGATTTGCCTGCGAGACTGAGTAAAGATCCGTTCGAGCGTGAGGCCGCTCTGCTGCGAATGAAGCACGAGCGACTGCAAGTTGGCCACCACTTCATGCTCCAGAGACAGCATTACCTGTCTACAGCGGACTTCTGCGACCGGAAGAAGTTCGAGGCGATGAACGGCGACCTGGTGTCCATGCGTTTCGAGAGCATGCCGCTGCCGGGCGCTCGCAGTGTCAAGGCGATCATCGACGCGCTCCAGTTTTTCGTGTACAATATCGAGATCAGCATTTCGGAAGCTGTGGGCGACATCACGATCCGTGAAAATGACGATGCCAAGCCAGGGAGTCCTGTAGCACAGCATCGCCTCGTGGCCACCGTTGCTGACGTTGTGCAGACGGACACGAACAACGTTGCGTTCGCCGAGTACCGCCCCGCAGGGAGTCCAGGCAGTGGGGAGCAAGAGTTAGGGCTTATGATCTGCGACGTCGTGGACGAAGACGAGTTGTATCCATATCGACCAGACACCCGCGTACGACAAGACATGACGCAGATCACTCAAGTGGCTTGGCAGCAGCAACAAGTCGGAGAGCCGATCATTGTTATGGCGCGATGGTGGTGCTTGCGGATTCGGAAGTCCGACATCTACGTGCCGCCCTTTGTGGTGGATAGGATTCGTACGGGCGTTGACAAAGTCGGCGCAGCCATGTTTGCCGCTGCAAGGAGGACAGGCGGGCTGGCGATATAAAATCGATCTAGATGCTACAGCTCGAACGAGGCTCCGGCGCTGCCATTTCCTACTTTTACACTTGACACGAATCCGTTGCGGAGTTTTACATCAAGTGCGTTAGCTGTTCACAGCTGAAAAATCTCACGTCGAAGAATGGTTTATGCTAAAGATGCTGGTCTGCTGTCGAACCGAGACAAGATTACCGCATGGCTGGGCAGCAGATCCTAAACGTGCTGGTTTGATTATGGTCAATAATTATATGCTGCGCAACGGTAAGAAGCTGCCACGGAAGCAAGTCGATCTCATGATTGGCGTCGCTGTCGTCGGTCTCGCCAAGTAACGACACTCCCGGGTCTTCAGACGAAGGATGAAGCGAGTGTCGAACCCCAGGCCAAAGAAAGCTAAAGTTCGGACATACATCCGACGACGAGTACGGAGTGTTCGGCCCTTTATCCACCAAGTCCATGGTGCGATCGATACTAAATCGTTAGGTGATGTTCCACCATGTAGACGGAGGTTGAGGAGCTGCGAGACGAAATGGAGCGTCTGAAGAAGCAAATGGCTCATTGCGAGTACAGGAACGAGGTTCTCAGGCAGCGAGGAGAACCGACAGAGCGAAATGAGGTGAACAAGATGATGCGCAATGCGTTTCATGCCCAAGGCCTCTCGTTTGCCAGCATGGTTTCCCTGCTCACTCAGTTCTACGTACGTTTACTACCAGGCGCCTCCCCCCTGCTTGAGAGCATTCTAGTCTAACCCGTTGTTTGTCCTTTTGTGCTCCGCTTCGAACAGCGTCACAACGTGACCAAGCCGTTTGATCTGCCTGCCAGCTTGGGTCGAGATCCAGTCGAGCGTGAGGCTGCGCTACTGCGCATGAAGAAGGGTCGACTGCAAGTTGCGCACAACTTCATGCTCCAGCGAGAACTTTACCACTCGACTTCCGAGTTCTGCGATCGCAAGAGGTTCGAGGCGACAAATGGCGACGTCGTGTCACTACGCTTCGAAGTCGTGCCGTTGCCTGGGGCCCGCAGCGTCATGGCCATCATCACGCGCTTCAGAATTTCGTCTACAACCTCGAAATCAGCATTTCGGAAGCAATAGGCGACATCACGGTGCGTGAGAATGACGATGCGGTTCCAGGCAGCCCTGTAGCGCAGCATCGTCTGGTCGCTACGATCGGAAACGTGGTGCAGACTGATTCAAACAGCGTCGTGTTTGCAAGTTACCGACCGGCTGGGCCGCCTGGAAGTGGTGAGCGCGAGATGGGCCTAATGATCGGCGACACGGTGGATGAAGACGAGTTGTTCCCGTATCGGCCAGAAACGAGAATCCGTCAGGATATGACCGTGATCACTTCGGTGGCTTGGGACGAAGGGCAGCACGGAGAGCCCATTATTGACATGACTCGATGGTGGTGTCTGCGACTTCGGAAATCGCACATCTACTTGCCACCGTTCGTAGTGGAGCGAGTTTGTACCGGAGTGGAAAAAGTCGCGGAGGTCATGTTGTTGACTGCTCAACGTGCTAGGACGTAGAATCCTGCATCTTTGGGGGGGGTTAAGCCACACGATCACGAAAACACTGATAACTCTTCCTTTGACGACAAATAAACGATATTTATTCACGAAAAACGAAAGCACTGCCGCCCGCAGGTGCTGGTAATGGTGTCACGATGGATGAATACGACCAATTACGCCATTGAAACGATGGATGAAGACGACTCCATAGTACGCGTTACCAATTCTTAGACACGGCCTTATGAGGTTGTACGAGCACGGGTCTTTAGCTCATCTAGGAAATTCCGAGGTGTGGAGGGTGCAGCAGCAGTGCTGTCGCCTGAAGCTAACACAGCGGGTACTTGAGGAGACGACGCATTTGCAGTGTCTTCAGTGCCGACGGAATCCTTTCGAGCGGAGGCGCTCTTGAGCTCATCCAAGAAGTTCATGGACTTCTTAGGTGTAGCAGCAGAACTTGCACCCGCACCACCAGCTTTTCGCTTCAGCTCGTCCAGGAAGTTGGTCTTCCCTCCTCCAAATGGCGACGGTGGAGGCACCCGTGCACTTGAACCGTCAGAGTTTGGCGAATTGCCAGTCTCCTCTGCCTTTCGAGCTTCGACAAGTTTCAGTAGTGCTTTGGATTTAGGTTGCACAACGACTGGAGTCTTCACCACCTTGGTGTCCTCGTCTTTTGTAGCTTTTGAAATCGCCTTGGGTGTGGAAGGTAACGATCGCGAGCCCCGGGGCGTTCTGACGACTTGTTTATCGCTTTTCTCCGGGATTTCTGGCTTCTTTGAGGCTGCCGCTCTGTGAGTTGGAGATAACAAACCTCCCTCTTTGCCACGCATCACGCGCGTGGGGCTACAGAAGTCCTTTTCGAGAAACTGCAGCACCCCGACTGCCACTTGAAGAGACTTGACCCGCTTGAACCCGCGCGAGACAGGTGCTGGTGCGGTCTCTAAGGGTGTATCCGACACAGCGCCAGGTTCTGTAGCAACCGTCGATTGTTTGTCTTCTAGCTGCATCAACCGCATAGTCTCCGACTCTGCTTCGGTCAAAGGCGACACTTCAACAACGGCCGGTTTGGTTACTTGCTCTGCTGGTGTTGGTGCTGCGGTAATTACTTCGACAATCACAACTTCTTGGATATCGTGACTACGTTTCGCGATGGCATTATCCAGCTCTTGTTTCCGAGCTTCGGCTTCTTCCTCCACCGACAACTTCTTGAATGTGGCACGTTCACGAGGCTGCACGTCGATTTCTGCTGGAAAAGGTCCTCGAATGCGCGGTGCATTGCGAATTTCGGGGTCGAGCGCTCGGATCTGCGCGACTTCAGCTTGGTACTGCTCAAACGATGGCGTCATCGCAGACCAGGCACGCTTACCGTGAGCCAACTCGCCTTTGGCCGAGTCTCTCTCCTTACAGAGGGCCAGATGCTGTTGTTTGGCCTCTTCGCGTAGAGCAATTAGAGTCGCTTTACCAAACGAGCGCTGCAGATCCTCGTTGCGTGCGTCCTCAGCAACGGCGACGTATTCAGCTTTGGCCTGTGGGATGAGCTCGTCGTCTAGCTTTCTCAGCCGCGCGCGTTTCGCCTCAAGTCTAGCGTACTGACGCTCGAATTTGACCAACCGAGCGGCGATTTCAGCGTCTGTCGGGTAGCAGAAGATCGAGTTAAGCTGCTGCCGAGCCGTAAGTTCCGGTAGTGGAATATCTTGTCGTGCTCTCTTCACGTGGTCCCAGCCAGCCTTAATGGTTTCGTGCTGCTGCTGAGCCGCAAGTTGACGCACGTGATCTATGAACGACGACCGCCACGCGTTTTTCCGACCGTCCTTGTCAAATGCAAAACTATCTGGAAGAACTCGGGCCAGCGCTCGAAGCTCGTGAATGTCGTAGCTGGCGAAATCCATGAAGAAGGACGCGCTCTCAATGGCCAAGAAGTTGGCCCGTGCAATGTCATCTTCGTGTGTCACCAGCCAGTGCAGAAAGCGGTTCGTCTTGAGGTAAGCAGCGAGATCGTACGTGTACAAGACCCCTGAGCCAGCTCCGTTGGTTTCTTCTTGCGCTCGAGTGATGATAGCCTCGACTGACAGATCAGCAATGTCAATGGGGATGAACGTCCGCAGTAACGCGAGACACTCGTCGTTCTTCTCGCGCTGCTTCGCCTGCCACGCCGCCTCTCGTTTCCGCATTTCATCCGCAAACTCCTTCGCCTGCCCGCGACGCGTTTTCCAGATCTCCACGTCGCGCATGGTACGCTCCAACTCCATTTCTGTGTGTTTCAAGTCGTGAGCTCGAGAAGCAGTGATCTTCGCGGCAAGTTGAGTCGCTTGAGAGCACAGAATGGACAAACGTTCGCTGCCTTGAGTGCACTCGGGGATCGTTCGTAGCGTGTAGAGCAATGAACGCTTTGCCTCTACTGTCTGCTCCGAAATGACGGGCGAAGGAGACAAGTCTTCAGCAGCGACAGAGGCGCCGAAGCGGTCGGTCTCGGACCCAAGCCACTCGAGCAGCGTTTGCAGCACGCTTTGCTCCGTCTTCAGTTGTTGCTGCACAATCAGGATTTCTTCCTTGATGCTCTCCAATCGCCTGGAAGTTGCTAGCTCCTGCTCCGCGGCAGACGTAGCAGCGCTAGAGTTCTGCTTGGCCCGCTGAAGTTCCGCTTCTACTCGAACTGCGAGTAAATGTTTCTTGGTTTGGACCATGTCGGTCTGGTAAGTGATGGCCCTCGCCTTCAACTCGCCCACTTGCTGTGCCTGTTTCTCCAGCGATCGCAGTTTTGCAGCTAGCGCCACGTTGGCTTTGTCTTCGTCAACGCAGCGAGCTGGCTGGGATAACACCTGCATCTCGAACACTAACCGGTCGTAGCGCTCCTCACAGGCTGTAAGGTGTCGGTCGGCCGCTAGGAAGGCGTTGCCCTTTGAACTTTCAACTTTCCACTGCAAATCTTCCTCTGAGATGCCGAGAGAGGCCTTGAGGACGTTGACTTGCTCCTGGAGTTTTTCAAGCTTGTTTTCACGCCGAGTAAACGACGTCCGGGGACTGCAGCCTGATCCTGGAGCGACAATCGAACTTCCTGCATCGGAACCTCCACCAATTCCACGCACAGGAGACGCAGGACCGATGGGCGCTACACTGGGCCTTCGACGTCCACCAGGCCCGACGGGAGACATGATCGGGGAAGACGTCCGACGAGAAACTTGTACGAGCACTGGCTCCTGACGTTGTTGTTGTTGTTGTTGCTGCTGCTGCTGCTGGAAGATCGTCGAAAAGGTTCTCGTTTTCTGCTGAATTGGCGCCGCTGACGGTCGTCTCCCCACTATGGCAGCAGAGCGAGGAGATACCATACTTGCTCGACTTCCTCTCGCTATGGTAATGTCGAGACTGCCCGGGGTGATTGAGGTTCTACTGCTCACCTGCGTCAGTTGAAAACCAGAAGGCTGCTGCTGGCTCGGTTGACTATGTACTAACTGCGGGGTCTTGCCACGTCCTAGCGATGCGCTGGCTGTGCTAACTCGACCACACTTTGCTGCGTTTGTTGTTGAATTCGCAGAGGTAGGTGCATCGTGTCTAGCGGCCACACGCATCGACCCAACTCCTCCGTGGTCGTTCCTTGCAGCGCCACCTCTTGGAGACGGCGAATTCCTGTTAGTGCTACCGGATTTCCGTCGCGGAGCAACTGCAGCTCGACTCTCCGCCGTCGACTGAAGCGAATAGGTCTTGGCAAACACTTGCTTGATCGTCGTCGTCGTAGCAGTCGGCGAACGTCCACCTGGTGACACGTACACTGTACTGCTCCGTCGCTCCTTCGTGGGACTCGCTGCTGCCGTCAGCCCCCCATGGTTCGACCCCGTACCTTGTACCGAAGCTCGCTCGGTCGCAGCAGCAGTTGTCGCCTTTGATGCTTGATTAACGCCAGGCTTCGCTGTAAGTTTTGCAGTCGCACTCGTCTCCGGGTTCCTGGACCCTCGAGCCGTCGTCGCTGTGCTGCCCATGGTCGTTCTCATCACGGGGGCTTTCTGCAGCCCGAACTTAGCGTAGAGCAGTCTCTTGTGGTCCAGTAGCTCTTGTCCTTCGGCGTACAGACGCAAGCACGCAGCCGCTGCGACGTTGCGCTTGGGGGCAGGAGGTTGGGCACTAGAGGCTGAAGAAGAAGCCGCGGGGCCAGACGCTGAGGCTTGGAGGGTCTGCTGGTGGACACAAGGTCCTCTGCGCTTCATACTCTAGCCAGCCAAGCCTGTCGTGAATGCAGCATCTCGCAAATGCCCAAGCTGCCAAATAGCCAGCTATTCTTATGCACTTCAACATGGCGTCACTCCTATCAGTACAAGGCGAGTGGAATAACACCGTTCTAATTCAACCTTCTATGCCGGCTGGAGGAGACTCATCCGAACGGCATACAAAGGATTAGATCAACAGATAACCTATATCAGTGGTGCAATCATGGCTACATACTGAGTTCACCCATTGTCTCCGCAATCTTCGAACGTCATGCTACGCCTCCTGTGCGCGTCCTGCGGGGTCGCCAGCGCCGGCTCCGCGTGCGCCAAGTGCAACGGAGAGCTCTCGACCCCCTCGATCTTCGACTGCGCCAAGCTGGGGCTGCTCCCGGAGCTGCAAGAGCTCGTGCAGCAGGTTTGAGACCTGCGGCATCGCATTAAAACCCAATATTTGAGTATATTTATTTATTTTAATGGTGTTATGATTATAGGACTCGGATTTCGACGTAACAGCATACGACGAAACGTCAAATGCCACGTTACTGCATCATGCTGCTATTAGCGGCAAAATGGGCGTGCTGGAGTAAGTTTTAACGTGGCTATTGCCGTTTGTATACTTTTACTGATCTGCTGTTGTTTTTTATACTGTTTGTTTGTTTGGCTGGTGATAGGTTTTTACTCGGAAACGAAGAGCTGAGGGCTAAAGTGCAGGTGGACGCTCTGGGAGGGGACATGCAGACGACGCCGCTCTTCTGGGCAGCTGTCCACAACCAGATCTACGCGGTGGAGCTGCTGCTGCGTCACGGAGCTGACCCAAATTTCCGAGACGCACTGGGATTTACGCCGTTTCTGGTGGCAATTCAACGCTGTTTTCCCATTACGGCGGCGTATTTAGTGGCAAAGGGATCGGATGTGAACCAAAGGATGCAAGGTGGGTGGACACGGTGAAGTTGCTTGCAAACATTGCGGGATACCTGCATCGACCAACTGATTTTTTGTGTTTAGCAGATGGAAGCCAGAAGACGGCGTTGATGCTGCTTTGCCAGCCTCAACAGTTCCACTTGGACTCGTTCCGTATGGTTCTGAGTCTACAGGCGACGATCAACGCGCAGGACGCTGATGGGAACACTGGTATTGTAGACTTTAGCAGACGTTTTGCCCTAGTAGTACCCTGTTTTGTTTTCTAACCGGAGTGATCTCTATCGGTGGACAGCTCTTCATCATGCAGCTACGAATAACATTGCCATGGCTGTACGGATGTTACTCGACATGAGAGCTGACACGACCATTGCAAACAAGGAGGGGCTTACGCCGTTGGCAATTGCACGTGTTCGCCTTCGTCCTGACTCAACGGTGCGCCATCTTTTGATGGAGGACGAGCTACTTCAAAATCTTGCCCGAAGCACTTCAATTCCGGTACGTATTGGCACATTTACATGCGGTCAAGTTTTGGCTTGTCGTACTCATTCCTTTGCACTTCTGTTAGAAACAAACTCTCGAGGACAATGTGTACAAGCTCGCGTTTTTCGTGCCATGGATAGTATTCCCTCTCGCGTGCTACGCGATATCGACCGTGAACGGCGCGGCTTACATCATGCTGTCGCTTTCCGTTCTGTTGGTTGGAGCAATGCTGCTGCTTAAACTTCTACAGCGTGGCTCCTACGGCGACAAGCGTAAGGCGGCATCGCTCATGTTCGGTATCAATGTCGCGTCGATTGGCTATCTTGTTGGTAGCTTCCCTCAATTTAGCGGCTACTGCGGCACTGCATTCTGCACACTCACAGCAGTCTCATTCGCTATGATCGGGGTCACACTGTACAAAACAGCTACCTCCGACCCGGGCGAGGTGTTCACATCGTACGACGAGAAGCTGCATGTACGTTGGCTGTCCTACGCTTTATGTTGCATCAGAGGACGCAGGCTAACTGATCGCCATCTCTAATTGTTTTTTTCTTCTCTTCATTTTGCTAGAATATCCGCTGGCTCGTCGAATCGAAGCTACCTAGTGCGACCAAGCTATGCCTCACGTGCCTGCACAAAAGACCGCTGCGAGGAAAGCACTGCGCCGAATTGAACTCGTGTATCGCAAAGTTCGACCATTATTGCCCCTTTGTGGTGAATGCTGTCGGTGCACGCAACCACGCAGCTTTCTTGGCTTTCCTCTTTTCGACTGTCTTATCCATTGGACTGGAGCTCATCGCCTGCTGGCGTTTTGCGCGTGCTCAACCCGAGCTTGTGGCGGATTTCACCGTTCAATGGCAGTGGTGGAGATGGCATACGTCGTTGTGGACTATGCTGGTGGGATCAGTGGGTACTGAGGCTGCTGCTGCGAGTACCCCTGGACTCTTTGATTGGATTTGGAGCGTCGCCCATTTCCAACCGGTTCTGTTCTGCGTCATGTTGCTGGACGTCGTGCAGATCGCGTGGATTGCTTACATGCTGTTCTTCCACATTTACCTCATGTGTGGCGCCCTCACGACGAACGAGGTCGTGAAAAACGAAAATCTCGACCGTGCGTACTCTCGTGGCATTTTCAGCAACGTGGTAGACTTCCTTGGCTTGCCGGGCCAGCGATCTGTGGACTGGCGTCGCATTTATAATGTGGAAGAGTTCAAGAACCAGGTTGAGTCGTACGCTGCATATTCAGGCCAGATGCAAAAGGATTTGTGATTCTGCCTGTAGGTACTATCAATGCTCGGCAAATAACAAACTTCTTCTCCGACGGACCCCGTGGCAACAAATGTGAATTATTCATTACAGAATGCGCTCAATACAGCGCAGACGAGCACTACGCGAGCGGGAGTTGACTGCGATCTCCTCATCAGTGGCCTTGGTGGCTTTTCGACGAGTAAGGCGGAAGCGCTTGTTCTTGAGCGGATCGACGTCCTGTACATCCTCTTCGTCGTCCTCGTCACTGTCTTCCTCATATTCCCACTCGTCCTCGTCGTCTTCGTCATCGTCGTCCTCTTCAATTCTTCCCTTCGTGTCCTGTGGTGCAGATTAACGCAAACTTCAGAAGATAATTCAACTCGTTCAAAGTCTAAAAGCTGGGGCGGAACGTACCAGGTCACGGAAGAAGTCCTTGATTGGCCGATCCTCCAAGGAATGGAACGCAATGGTCACTACAACATCCCCACGACACTGTTAGGTCTCAACTCAAGTCGCCAGCGCCCACGGTACAACAAACAGCACATACCGAGTCGTCCATTGGGCGCCAAGTGGCTGACAAGCTGCTTCACGCCGCTGTCAACGTGTCGAAGCTCGTCATTCACGTAAATCCGCAGTGCCTGGAAGCAACGCGTAGCAGGGTGCGTACTCCCCATCTTGCTAGCGCGCTTGCCCGTCTTCTTCTTGCTCTTCCCCTTCCCTGCCGACTTCCACATATTCGCAATGCGTTCAATACACTCCTTCAAATCCGTCGTCGTCTCGAACACTTTGCCTCGCTCCTCTCGGCTCCTCACAATTGCCTTGGCGAACTCCTTCGCCAGTCGCTCCTCGCCGAAATCTCTGAAGACCTTCGTAAGCTGCACTTCCGACAACGTATTCACTGCGTCCGCCGCCGTCGGGAGCGACGCGTCGCGCTGGTTGAACCGCATGTCCAAAGGCCCGTCCTTGAGCACACTAAAGCCGCGTCTGGCAGCGTCAAAATGGAAGCTATTGGCCCCCAAATCAACGAGAATCCCGTCCACCTCGACCGGGAACCTCGCAGCCTCCAAATGCGCTGCCAAGTCTGCGAATGAGCCGTTCCGGAAGCTCACGCGGCCGTGGAACTCCGCCAGATTGGCTTGGGCGACGCTTAAAACCTCGGGGTCTCGGTCCACACAGAGCAGTTTGGCGTCGGGAAAGCGTTGCAAAAGGGCCCTCGAGTGGCCTCCGAAGCCTGCAGTGCCGTCCACGAAGTGGCGAGGCTCGGAAGCGTCCGAAACATTCCGCGAGAAGGCAGCGACGGTCTCCTGTAGCAGGACGGGGACGTGCACGGGTGGCTGGGAGCCATCCTCGGCACTCGAACTGGTACTGAAACTTGGACAAGTCCCGGTAGCTGATACACTGCACGACAACGAGGGAGAAAAAAACCTGGACGCACGCAGAGCTACGGAATTGTGCAGGCGGCGCAGCATCATGGGCGTCCCGGTGCCAGCCGCTTGTTTTGGTCTCCGCTATCAGTGTCGGACATAGAACGAGCCATGCCATATTGCGAGCCACAATACCATCTTACAAAAAATAAGATCATTTTACGACGGCCTGAAAGCCATCCTCCATAAAAATTAACCCACGTAGGAACTATTGTGCTTTGCAGATGAATGTCACTCCGTTTTATCGAGCCTGGCCGGAGAATAAAACCAGGCATAAAATGATGTGGTAACACATGGAGCTGGAATTATATAACTGGCCTTGATTTGCGCTCTCAAAAGTGCAAAAGGGACCATTATAATGGAAATCGATGCATCCACGGCTAGATTTGGTCAGTTAACTATGGCCTAAATAGATTAATAAAAAGGCTATTTAGCGCTATTTCTGCCTAAGATTGTGAGTTTTCCTCCACACCTTCGACCAACATTTGCAAGCTCGTAGGCGGAGATAGGCCGGGTAGAGCTCGAATGGCGGTTAGCTAACCGCCAATCGCCCAGTGTTGCTCTAACTGGGACGAGATCAGCTTATACGGCTCTAATGCAGCCTCGCCATCGCCTAGATATTTTGCCCAAATTCGGTGTGATCCATAATTAACATGGAATATAAAACTAAAGGCAATTTTAGGGGTAAGAAGTGCATATAATTAAGCCAGAATTATTGAAAGATATTGAAAGGCACAATATTGTGCCTTTCAATACTTTTTGTCGTTTTCACGTAGCTGTAATCTCGATTTATATTAGTTTAAGATCGTTTTATAAATCGAGATCTACATAAAGCACAAATCGGATCTACTTAGGGAAGCTAATATCTTTGGTTGCCAAATAAGCGAAAGGCACAATATTGATATTTGCAAATGTAGCGGAGTTTTGATGCCAGTCTAACGCACATTTTCTGCGTGTGCTTGTAAGGATTTCTCCCCTTCGTGCGACTTCGCGACCTTCGCGATGCCCTCCTGCACCATTCTGATGGCATCCTCCAACGTGGTGACGGTAGCAGCTCACTAAGAGGTGCCAAATTCATCCATAGTGCCATGGAAGACCTTGTCGAAAATGCTGCATGCATCAGGGCACGTAACAGCCTCCACCTCAGTGTTTAGTTCAATGTCCCCGCATACGTAGGTAGAATCAACTGCTATCGTTTTCATGTGTAGGCTGGTTGACTAAGTGTGGCGGGTCTCCACTCCATAGATAAGCAAATGGCAGATAGCGTAGAGAGTAGAGGGCTTGGTGGTTAGTCCAGCACCAGCCCCTTTCGTATAGCACCGTAATCGTCACATCCGGGCGATTAATGCGCAACCATATCAATGTCCGTAAAATTATCTTCCATGTAGGCGCGAATGACCCTACCCGGATAACTACATCGGCGCTTACATTGCGCATTCGACCGATCACTCTCTCTCGCGCCTACTTGTCGGCTGGAGGAAATGACTTTTCGGCACCTCGTTCAATAGCGCCAACACTCCAGGGTACTTGACCATGAAGGGAAATTAACTCCTCTCCACGGATCGCATTCACACGGCGCCAAACTTGTGTACGGCCTCCACGAGGAGCGTCGTGGTAGTCAGCCTGTACACGCCGAGGTATTGCTTGGTCGTTGCGGGCGATCGGCATCGGCCTTTTTTTGCACAAACTGTCGGCGGGCGAGCAACTCGCTTATCGAAATCGAGGTGGTTCCTGTGCTCGAGTTGCATCATTCGCCTCATTAGAGTTGTTTGAAAATCCTTTAAGATTTCTAGCAAAAACAATCTTCTCGGCCCTCGGGCCTTCGTTGATGTACGGGGCCTCATTTCCCCCGTCAGCTTCTGAACAGAGGTTTTTCGCCACGAAAGGGGACAAAATCGCCAAATTCTCTGAACGTACTTCATTAACTAAATGGCATCACTTTCGATTATGCTGAAACTTTGCGTGCATATTGGCCAAAACCAACGGAGACATGAGACCAGGTTTCCTTCGAAAAGACCTAGTAATTTGGTCACGGTTCGCTTCAGAAGTGAAGAATGTGCTGCTTTGAGCCAGCTTTGGCTGGCTGGTGTTGTCGCAAGCAAAATGGGCCCTAACCTCAGTTTATTTTGGGGGTACGTTACGTAAACATTCCTGCAGATGTCATAAAAACATTTTACGAACAGTGGACCCAAAGAAGGGAATGGAAGATGTGCTCAGGTTTGACTCCTGTAATTCGCTGAGCACAGGGTTTATATATTGTTAAGTTTTGCTTTCGAACTCTTAATTCCTAGTTCTCCTGACTCATGCATGCGGCAACCCTGAGGCAATTCTTAGCTCTGAATGGCGAGGTGTCCGTTCAGAGGCACCGTGGCGAGAACGAGCCTCTGCGGCGCGGGACAACAGTCAATACGTGGCCGGATCCTGCCTTAGTCAATGCTGTGGGTTTCTCTCCCTCTCTGCTTGCCAACGCAATATTACGATAACTTACTTATAAAGCGCCTAGACCGTGGACGTCGCGGCCGGAGGTGCCATCCACTTGGAGTAAATGCTGCCGGAGCCCTGGGCTCCTTCCATGAGCTCCAGCGCCTCCGCACGCGTCAGGTTGCGCGGCAGCTCATCTTCACGCCACAAGAACGCGTGTGGTTTCCGGCGCGCGTTCACCTCACGCGTGAGGTCCTCGAGTGCACGCGCATCTGAACAGAGACGCACGACACGCGCCTTGCCATCGTGTGAACGCTCGAAGCGCACCACGCCGCTCTCCAACAAGAAGTCCAGCGACTGCTTGACGCTCTCACTGCACAGAGCTTCGGCGTGGGACAGCTGCTGGCGCAGGAAAAGCTCCTTCGCCAGCACCTGCACACGGCGCACAACATCGCGCTCCGTGTGCTCGCTGCCGTCTCCCTCCAGCAGGCTCCAAAGCCCCTGCGTCGTGAGCCACAGCGAGTCCATGAAAGACCACTGCAGCGACAAAATGAAGCTCGTCAACTTCGAGGTGTTCCAGCGGTTCATGTCCACAGTCACTGTACCGGAGGCTTCGTCCACGTCACACTCAGCGGCCTCAGCAAGGAACTGGTCCACGCGGGCGTCGATGTCAATACACTCGTGACGGCAAATGTGGCGCAAGAAGCGCCAGATCTTCTGAGCGTGTTGCTTGACCGCCCAGGTATCCACCTCGTGCTGCGTCGAGTGTCCCTCACCACATTTAGATCGCTGGCGCAAAGTAGCATCCAGACCGCCAACCACCGCCATCTCCGGCAGGAAAAGGTGGAGCAAGTGGTTGCGGTAGAAACCCAACTCGAGTGCTCGCACTGGGTACTGCAGGTGGGGGCCCACAACACGGTTGGCCTTCGTCTCCACATTCAAGATCGACATTGCGTGCGCAGCGATATCGTCGTTTTCCACGTGGGCTACAGTCGCACCGCGCTTCTCCAGCTCTTCCACGAGCCACAGCGTGCGAGCCTCCAGCATTTCTTTGGTCACATACGCGCGCTTCCACATGAGCAGCGCGGACACAATGGAAGTGGAGGTGACGGTGCCTGAGTTTTGCATACGCTCGGCCACAAGCTCGGACGAATCCTGAAGCGACGACGTTTCTGTCAGAGGCACCGGCTCACCAAAACGCACATACGAGTGACCAAGTCGCAAGAAGAACAGGTCCCAAACTGAACGGAGCAACACGGCCAAGCTTTCCTTCTCCTTGGGCTTGCCCAGCAGCTGGTTCGCGTAGCCATCGACCTCGTACACCTTGTCGTAGTCGAGCGAAATCGGGACGACCAAGACCGTCTTCTTCGAGCTCTCGTCCTTGTTGGATCCATCGTCGTCGGAAGCAGAGCGTGACGTCCCCTTCACGTAGTTGAGGAACATCGACATGAACCCCAAGCGGGGTTTACACACGCGTCCGTGACGCGATCGGCCGCCCTCGATGAACACCTCCACGGGGTTGCCATCATGGAGCAGCTCGTGCACGTACTGCTCCAGCACCTCCTTGTAGAGATTGTCGTTCCGGAACGAACGGCGGATGAAGAAACTGCCGTTGGCGCGCAGGAATGAGCCCACAAGAGGCAGGTCCAGGTTGTTGCCGGCAGCAATGCGTGGCAGCGGGATGCCGTACGCGAAGCACAAGTAGCTGATAATCAAGTAGTCCAGGTGGCTCTTGTGCGTGGGGGCAAACACGACGCTGACGTCCCCTTCGGAAGCCTCAAGCACACGGCGTACGTGATGCAGTGACTCCAAGTCCACGTGGAGCCCGTGGAAGAGCAGGCGCCACGTCTTGGTCAGCAGCCAGCCCAGGCACCGCACAGCCGGCATCAACATGTCGGACTTCAAGCTCTCGAAGATCCGCGTCACCCGCTTCAGGTCCGCCGGGGTGAGTTCCGTGCTGTCCTGCTTCGAAGCCGGCGCCTCCTTGACCCTTGCCACCAGATTCCGGTGGTGCGTGTCCACCGACGACGGAGGTCGTCCGAGCAGATTCACGCCAACCCCCGCGCGGCAGATAAACAGCAAGTCCAACACAGCCAACCGCACATCTGCCAGTTGCAAAGCCAGACTCGACTGCCGCTTGGTCGAGCTCTGCGCCATGAGCGCGCTGGCCGTCTCGGCGCAGCGCTGCTCAATCGACGACAGCAGCCACGACGGCTCCATCACGTTGACGAATCCATGCTGGCGTCCGGTCTCGCCGTCCTCCTGGTCCCCGTCCTGCATCAAGTGAGCTATCCCCCCCTGCACCTGCACCTCTAGCGTCTCCACTTCCACCTGCATCGTCTCCTCCTCCTCTTCTTCTTCTTCCTCCACCTCCTCGTCCTCACTGGAGTCGCCACTGGAGCCCAGCATCGTGTCCTCCTCTTCCACGTCCGCCGCTGTCTCTCCTCGACACGGCGCCCAGTCCTTCTCCCTGGCGCTGCCACGCCATTTCTCCATCGAAATCTGCTCAGGCTTCAGACGCAGAGGCGGCGCGTGCTCCGCGCCGCCCGTCTCCTTGCTCTCCTTCCGGGCCTGGATGGCCACGGCCAGCGCCATGCTGGAGGTCGTCACGGCGCGGCCCGTGGCCTTGGCCGCGTGCTCCTGCTGCTGGCTGGCATCCGCCTTCTTCAGCAGCGCGCGCACCTTGTCCTGGTACTTCTGGTAGCGCAGCTGCAGCCGCAGCGCCGGCCCTTTCGGCACGAGCAGCGCGCGCAGGTGGGCCGGCAGCTTCGGCCCGCTGGCGCCCAGCGGCGCCGCGCCCGACGGAGCGCCGCGCCACTCGTCCAGCCGCGCGTGGTGCGGCATGTGCTTCTTCCCCATGGGCTTGAGCATCGTGCGGCGTCTGCGGCGGTGGACAATAGCGGTGGTGGATGCCTGCCCGCGAGCCGGAATGATGGCGCTGATTGGTGTGTCGCAAGGTCCGTTTGGTGTGCCATTTGGTGTGGCACAACAAGAATGAAAGTTCGTTTGGTGTGCTACTTGGTGTGGCACAACAAGAATGAAAGCCCTCCCGCAGCGTTTCTGCCCCTTTAGGATTTACAGCTGATTCCACCTGATTCCACCACCTGAGTCGGTCGAATGCCAATAACGGACGCCGCCGCTTCCAGAGCCTTTTTTTAGTGGCGCCGCTACTTGGCATCTCCGCGTGCCATTTCCCCGTCGCCCGCTCCGCTCCGCAGCATCATGTCGCGCCTGCTGTGGCGGCTCGCGGTCTTTTCTGCCTCGCTGCCGCTGGCCGCCGCCACCTGCTCGTCCTGCGACGTGCCGCAGGCTTCGGCCTTGAGCTTCTGCGCCTCCTTCGTCACGTACTCGGCCTGCCGCGCCGGGGGCTCGTGGAACGACATGGTTAGTACTACAAAATGCAACTAGAACGACATTAGTAGTAGTAACACTGTAGTAGTTTTTCTTTCTTTCTTTCTTATTTGCTAACATAACACTACTACTTGCTCCTTAACCTAGGATACTACTGCTGAGGAGCAGTACAACACGTTGGTCAACGGTACGAACATAGGCAGCAGCTGCGCCACGACGCTGAAGCGGACCCAGTGCATGGCCGTCTTCAATGTGTGCGAGATGGGGACACCCGAGACTTTGTGTCTCGACAGCTGCACGGAGGCCGTCGAGGCGGACTGCATCGCCTCTCTGTCGACTCCGACGCTGGTGACCGTGAAAGTCGACGCCTGCGGAGACGAGAGCAATCCGCTCACGGGTGTCAGTGACGAGGGCAAGTGCTTCGCCACGGACTACGACGGACCGGAGAAGGCGGTTTGGGTCATTGGGTTTACCATCGCAGTGGTGTTCTCGTTCCTGGCAAGCATCGGGATTAATTTACAGAAGAAGGCGCTGAAGCAGAACGAGCTCATGTCGGAGCCGAAACCGGCGTATCGGTTGCCTCTGTGGACGCTGGGATTCATTCTCTGTGCCGTGGGGTCCGTGCTCGACTTTGTGGCGTTTGGCCTGGCACCGCAGAGCTTGTTGGCTCCGCTGGCGGCGCTTACGCTCGTGTGGAATATGATGCTCGCTCCATGCTTCAACAAGGAGAAGCTCAGCAAAAAGGACATCGTTTCGACGTTAATTATCTTCGTGGGGGCTACGATTGCTGTCGTGTTCGCGTCGCACACGTCTCCATCCTACAACCTGGACATGCTCATGCAGCTCTACAGGGACCCGCTCACGATCGTCTACTTTGTCGTGGTGGTCCTCACGGTGGTGGCTCACTTTGCAGTGATCAGGATCGTTGATACGTTTTGCTTGATGAGCAAGCGGCACCGAATCATTCAAGCGGGAACGCCTGCTATGTGGTCGACGATTCGACTTGTGGGTTATGCTGGTCTCGCGGGCACTTTAGGTGGCCAGTCGGTTCTGTTTGCCAAGTCGTCGGCCGAGTTGCTCAAGGGGGTGTTTAACGGTGACGCCAGTTGCTTCGTGCACTATCAGACGTACCTCATCGCTTTCGCGCTGGTAGTTTGTCTGTGTCTTCAGATCAAGTACCTGAATGGTGGGCTAGTCCACTACGACGCACTTTCGATGGTCCCCGTTTACCAAGCCTACTGGGTCATTAGCGGCGTGCTCGGCGGTGTCATTTACTTCCAGGAAATTCGCACCTTCTCGGTCTTGCAGGCCGTCATGTTCGTGTTAGGAATCGGCATCAGCATTTTCGGTGTTGTCCTTCTTTCGCGTCGCAAGCACGCGCCGTCAACTGCCTCCACCAAGGGCAAGATAGAACGTGGTTTCAGCTTCACCTCATCGTCCGATTCCAAGCAGGAGCCCCCCAAGAGTTCCGATTCGCGCTTGCCACGTGTTCCAGAGGGTGTCGCCACCGACGCGGTCGTTGTGGAGGAGGAAGGAACCACTCGGACTGATACTACTAGTAGCACCAGCCGAGAGCTGCTGTCCTCCATTCTCGAGGCGTTGAACGAAGAAAGCGCAACCGAAGATTCGGACGACGAGGACAGCAACCACGACCGGCGCAGTGAAAATGAATCGTCAGAGCACGTGAATCGCCACGCAATCGACAATTACCTGGACATGTCCACGACGGTGGGGCTATCGGAAATCTTAGGCAGCCTCGGCTTCCCACGCTCGCAGGAGAGCGGTCTGCTTAGTCGCCGCATGTCGAGTCGGTGCGTCCTTGTATCGGTTGCTGGTCGTCTTGTGGAGCTTTTTGTGCTAAGCTTACCTGTTGTTTATTGGTATTCGACAGGCCTGCACGACGACGTACCCGTCGTAGCGTGGACGACATCGAGGTGGGGTTACCAGCAGCCACGCGCGAAGCTAATCCACGCAAGCCGATGCCTAAGCGCCGCTCAATCACATTTTCAAGCTTCCGGTCTTCCTCGACCAAGGACAAGAAACATGACAATAGCAAGAAAGATGACGACACGCCTCCCACAGATTTGGTTTAACTCCGTCCTGCTAGTCCCATTAGTTTCTTCTTCTCCGAGCTAATATACTCTAGTTTATTCCTTCTTCATAGGAGTTGGTTGTTGGCGAAGCAGGGACCGTAACGAGTGTCGACACCCCAGTAACTGGTGCCTTCCGTTGCTTGTGTACTCGAGCCGGTGTCGCCAGAGCCACGGGTCCTCGACGCAACACGTCACGTTCACTGGTGCCCGTGTCTCCCTGGCGTTGGAGAGCCTGGACATCTTGCTTCAATTCATTCACCGCTCGTAGTAATGCTTCATTTTGTAGGGCCAATTGCAGCACCATTCCTTCTAACAGCCTTGTGCTGTCACTTGGCCGGTCTCTAGAGCTACCACGACTGTGGCGCTTCGCTTTCGGACTCGAGCGTGCTGTATCTCGACGGTGCGAGTTCTTACCCCACTGTCGTTCAGACGATGACGCATCGTCTCCATAGTATTCATCTCCACTTTCATCATGATCTGGAGATAGCTTTGAGTCCGGCATGTCAGCAGGCAGCACTGCACTCTGCATCTCGGCTGCCTCCCTTCGCCGAGCTGTCGGCATCAACTTGCGCGGTACGAGATTTATAAGCTTCGCACCCAACGCACGGCCGTACACTGCAATTTCGAGCCCCAGGTTGAGATGCAGAGGTGCAGCTTCAATGCTATCCTCATCGTCCCCAGCCCGCCTCGAGGGTGGATGCCGTCGTTGTCGGTCGAACTCGATTTCCCGCTTAGCCTTCAGGTAGCCTTCATAGACGACAACGAGAAACAGGTTGGCTGCAACAAACACATTGAGCAGGAGGAAGCACGCTAGCAACAGCGTGCGCAGCGTGGATGTTCCTGCAGCGTCGTGGCCAACCTCCCCAAAAGATGTCGATGAAAAACCCAGCAACGACGAAGCTCCGGTTGTACCCGTTGCAGCTCCTGTTCCAGTCTGAAGTAGAATTGACAGCAGCGAACGGAGAGCCTCGGGTAAACTTTGAAAGAGCTGCGACTGTGCGCCTAGCACAAGAAGGCACGCACTCGCATATCCCATGACTACCAAGGAAATCATGATAATCAGTACAAGCAACTGCGGCGAGGCGCACTCCACGGCACGCACCATTAAATCCACGTGAGGAGACACGCGTAGCATCAATAGCAACTCAATCCACGCCAGACATACACTTGCACTCAGCGCGAGCTGAGCAGCACGGAAGGTCTCGACGTACGGTCTCAGAGGCACGAATTTGTCCGAGTCCAGGGGCAATTCCGAAGGTCGTTTCACCAGTGCAATCAAGCGCAGCAACCACGCGCAGGCGTAGCAGAGCAGGCCTAAAAGTCTAGCCCCAGTACCATGACGACGGTGAAGCGGACTGGGTCTCGTTTTGTGTCGAGTTTTGTTTTTTCCGAGGTTTGACCTCTGCCAGACTGCTTGGTACTGCCATTCTCGCGAGCGCGCGCGCGCAAGTGCGAGGACCTCATCCAGGAAGAAGAACGCGTAAAACAGCATGACGATGATTTGGCACGCCGAGATCACCCAGTGGTCCGCATCTAACAGGAAGCTTTCAGTGAGGGGAGCCACTCCCGCGCTAAGGGAGACGATAGCTCCGCCGGAGGGAGGAAGCTCCACTAAAAAGCGTAGCGTGGCTACTTGGCGTAGCATGGCGTTATACAGACCCAGGTCCAGCATTACAACACGCGTGTGCCCGTCGATATACCCGTTCTTTTCCAGTGTCGTCACAATGCTGGAGGCTTGGGCTTCATTCGAGCGCGGAAGTACGACGGAGTACGCTGGCGCTGGCAGCGAATACTGCGCACTGGAGACGGACATGGTCGAGAAAAAAGCCGAGCGCTCAGTATCTGTGTCCGTGTCATTGAGACCCTCGAAGACGTATGAAACCCCATTCGACACTTGAATGGGGTCGTTCGTCTCGATGCTCAACGTGAAGTCGCCATCACATGAGCCGTAGCAGTAATAAGCGCCGTCGTCTGTGCTGACTTCCGACCAGGAGAAAAATGGCGTCACTCGAGACGAACAATTGAAGCTCTGCACGCGAAGTTGGCCGATGCGCATGCCACCAATGATACGGTTATTCGTGAGGGATGACGATGACTCTGCTGAAGCGTCCATGTAAGCGGTGGAAACAAATGGCCCCTTCAACCACTCGAAAAACTCTTGAGCGCTCGAGACGTCAAAGAAAGTTTTAGAAGCTCCTGATGTCGACGTGGTGATTGGAGCCTCGAGGTACTGCGCTACGAGCATACAACAACCAAGACGGCTTGTCAGATAGTACCACACAAAACATTCACACGTTCCTAGTAGTACGGCACCTACAAGTGATTGCGCGTGTGAAGCGATAGAGTCGATCGTGCGCGTAGCCATGAAGAATGCTGAATGTAAAAACGGCCAGGAAAATGATCTGCAGAGCAATTGCACGCAATTTTGAACGGGCATGCACAGTACGCCTCCGGCGGACTAGCTTGACTACGTGCCTTCGACACAGTTTTTGCAATTGAGCGACACGTTGTCCACCAGCACTGTGCCGTCGCCACCTGACAAAAGCGATCACCGCTACAGGTTAATACATCTCAAAAAGGAGAAGCACTGCTAGCAGTGACTACGGACTTACCATCTTTGCAGCGCAACTACGGCGGCAATACTCGAAATCTCCGTCAGTTCGTCCAAAGAGTGCACCAATTCGGGGCCGGGCCGGACTCTCCGATGGGTGGGAGTTGAGGGTGCCAAGTTGCCTGACTGCAGTCGATGATGCCACGAGTCTGGAGATTGTTTGTCCGGCTGCAGCTTGATATCGCCACGGTCACCGTGAGCCAACTCGCCGCTGCTTATCGTGTCCGTCTCATCGGTATCGATCGGCTCACATTGACGCTGCGACAGCATCGAACTGCCCCCCCGCCAGCGAACGGCACCACCATCTCCCATGCCATACACACGAAGGCGCTACGCGTGCTGTCACAGCACTCGGGTTGGGATCACTCTGGAAAGGTCTGTATCGCGTAACTGCGAAACGACAGAAAACAATAAGCAGATAACAATACCGTCAGTAAGCCACCTACCTACCATTCCAAAGCCAATGAGCCCAGCAACCAATTCATGACAAATACCAATCGACAACACCAAGGCAAAGCACTGTCTGTCTATAGGAAATATATAGGGAAGCCACTGGTCACTCAGGATGAGCAGCAGTCTCGTGATATCATCTATTCGCCTTAGGCGGGAGTCGTCGTCCGCTGGTTTTGCTATCCGCTCTCAGCTCTTTAATCTGCAGGGGACAAGAACGATGCGAGGGTGCCGAAGAACATGAGGATGATGGCGAGCCCGGCCAGTCCAGCGTTGAGCGCGATCTCGCCCTTCGATAGGCGGTGAGAGAAGAGCTTGAGGTAGCAGATGCACGGCAGGAAGACCGAGACGAGCATCGCGAAGAAAGCGCCGAGGAATGAAGTCACGCGGGCGAAGTGGGGAACGAACAACGCGCAGCACAGAGCGCCAATGCCGAGCGTCGTGCGGATGAAGGCACGGTAGAACACCAGCGTCTTGCTCGGTTTATTCCGAGCAGCAGCGCGCTTCTGGCTCGGCGAGAGCAGGAACTCTTCCAGCGCGAGCGCAACCGGGTGCAGCGTAATCGCGATCTTGCTCATGGGGTTCAACGCGATCGTCCAGACCACCATCTGCGTGAGAGCGCCCGGGTACGTCGCGATCAGGTTCAGCGTGATCTCTTTTTGGGTGGCGACGCCAAACATGAGGTAGCCAGCCATCTCAATGGCGCCGTACACGAGTCCCACAATCAAGTACGAGAGGTTGAGCACGCGCGGGTAGTCCTCCTTGTTCGCCATGGAGCTGCAGATGGACGGGAAGACCGAGTGTCCGCCGAACGCCACCATCGTCAGCCCGATCGCCAGCGGGACGCGGTCCCAGTCACCAATCACCTGCACCGGCTGCGGGTGCAGCAAGCTCCCCGTCGTGTACCCGGCCGCGTCCGTGTCGATGGCAAAGCCCACGTAGAAAATCGAGTAGAGGCAGAAGAGCGACGACAAGATGCCCAAGATGCTGAAATACGACAGCATCGACATGTGCGTCGTCCACAAGGACGGCATGATGAGCAAGAACGCCATGACCGTCAGCTCCGTCTCGGAAAACGACGGAATCAACGCCGCCAACGTGTCACCAACTGCAATTACATCCAGAAAGCAAAACAAACAAACAAAACATTAGCCCCGTGTCCCCTAAAACGCCCCATTTGCAAAGCTAAAGCTAAAACTTGCTTACTCAGCACGTAAAACATGGCACAAGCTGTGAACAGCTCCGCGAAGAACGTGACGCCAATGACGATTCGCCCTCTGGTGCCAAAGGCTGCCTCCCCAATGTCCGGGTACGTGGTCATGCCCTCCTGGTAGTCCAGACACTTGCCCAGCAGCTTGGCCGTGTGGTTGGTCACGAACGTGAAGAAGAGGAAGAGCGGCCCGCCAATGAGCCAGCCGCTGGAGCGCAGCGAGAAGGGGCTGGAGAGCACGCCCACGCCCAGCAGGACGTTGATGGCGTTGAAGACCGCGTCCTTGAAGCTGCTGGTGCCCTGCGCGGAGACGGCGCCGGCGCTGCTAGCTGGGGACCAGAGCACCTCTCTCTGCTGCTGCGCCTGTTGCTGCAGCAGCCGCTGCCGCTCGGTGTACGGGCTGCTGTTGAAGGAGCCCACGCGGCGAGGCGTCAAGGACGTCGCCATGGGCGACGCCATGCTAAAACCACGGGATTAGCGAGGTTCACCAGAGAGTTAGATGAGTTAACCGCAATAATAGCACCGCGTCTGCTACAAATTAGTGAGGGGTTTTGCGTTACCGAGCGTCGAGCCCCTCTTCGAACGTGGCGGGCCATGCCGGAGCAGCCTCTTGGCCGAGGAGGCGCGCGCGGGCGACGGACGGAGAGTAGGAAGGCAGCAGAGGCTGGTGTTCCCCCCCTGCAGACCCCATGACGACGGGCTAATTACTTGGTCCGGTGGGTGCAGCTGATCGGAGAATGACAAGCGAATTGTCAAGTACGTGGCTGGCCAGAGCCGGTCTCAGCAATGTAGGGGTTCCAAAAATAACTCGAGGTGCTGTGATTGGGTGGCTGGCGCAGCAGTCCCACGTTCAATTGGACGCCGCATTAGCGTCCAAACATGCTCCTTTGACCCGCATCTGGGGCGTCTTCTTCTCGCGTTGGGCGGGCTGTCGTGCCTATGAAGCCATTGTCGCCGCCGATCGCAGCAAATGGACTCACACCGTGTTTGCCTCACCAGCATCAGCTATCATCGCCCACTCCGTTCCAACAGGTTGAAACAGTTTGACTGCCGTATCAGAAGTCGAGATAATAAGCAGTTTATGTGGGAACAAGACAATGATGTGTGTGATAAACTATGTACTAAGGCACTTGGTCGTGCCAAACTGACCGGCGTCGCTTTACTTGGAAGCCGCAACGCTGTGGCGGGAGGCGACCGACTCTTTGCCCTGGAGGCCGAACGCGTCGTCGTCGTCGTTGCTGCTGCTGCTGGACATGCCGAAGTTCATTTTCTTCATGGTGAAGTAGAAGGCGAAGAAGTTGGCGACGCTGACGGCGCCGACCGTGAAGAACATGTACTCGAGGTGGCCGTCGTTCAGGTCGTCCGTGGGGAGGTAGGGCGAGAACATGACGGTGAAGACCGAGGTCATGACGCTGCCCACGGACGTCATGAAGAGGTTCACGCTCTGCGACGTGCTCTTGAGCCCGAGGGGCACGATCGAGTAGAACACGTCGTAGGCCGTCACGTTGATGAGGCACTCGGCCAGCGCGATGAACACGTAGTTGGGGATGGCGGCGGCCCACGAGATGTCGTTCATGGGCTGCTCGCTGCCGCCGTCGAGGATCGGGTCTCCGTTGGCGTCCTGCAGGGCGCCGGCGTTGCGGCGGATGGCCTCGAAGATGCCCGACCAGAAGATGCCGACGGCCGCCACGATGAGGCCGGCGCACACCCGGCCGAAGTGGCTCGGCGGCTTGCCGAACCGCTTCTCGTACAGCGGGTACACGACCGAGTCGAGGATGGGGATGCAGATCACGATGAAGATCGGGTCGAACACGCCGAGCATGGCGCCCGGGACCTGGGAGCTGTCCGGGTCGCTGCGGTCCAGCCGCAGGTCGCACTGCTGCGTAATGGACTGGAAGTTGGCGTCCGTCTGGTCGTACGCGCACTGCCAGATGATGGTGTACGCCGCGAAGGGCAGCACGCTCACGAGCTTCTTGTAGCCGTCCACCTGGGTGTCGCTGTACTCGCCTCCCTGGCTCTCCTTCATGCTGTCCAGGAAGGACTGGTCGTGGGCAGCGTACACCCAGCACACGACCCCAGCCAGCACCATGGCCGCGGCCACGTACGAGAGCACCTCGCCCACGCGGCCGGAGTCGGCACTGAAAGCAGACGCGATGTTCACGACCAGAGAGAAGAGCAGCAGGAACGCCCCCGTGACCACGATCGCTCCGTCGCGCGACGTGCGCGCGCTCTGCCGGAGCAGACGCAGCAGCGTCGAGATGGAGCGGTCCTTGGGCGGCATGTGCACGTAGCGCGGCGAGCCGGCCAGGAAGACAAAGACTGCGACGACCATCACCGCGGCGCAGATCATGTACGTGGCGAAGTAGCCGTACTCGGCCGGGATCTGCGCCGAGCCGTCCACGCACAGCACGGACAGGTATCCGTACGAGAAGGCGGCGCCGAAGTTGATGCAGAAGTAGAAGTACGAGAAGTACGTCTCCTTCTGGTGCACCTCGGCCGGGTCGTTCGGGTCGAACTGGTCCGCGCCGAACGTGATGACGTTGGACTTGATGGCGCCCGTGCCGACGCCAATGCCCACGAACAGGCCGATGACGAAGATGGGGTTCACGACGGCCTCCTCGGTCATGATGTCCGGGTGGGCGGCGATGGCCACGAGGAAGTCGCCGACGCAGTACCAGATGCCGAACGTGAGGATCGTGCGGAAGCGGCCCCACTTCTCGTCGGCCAGGTACGCGCCAAACAGCGGCGTGATGTAGCAGATGGACGTCCACGTGCTCTTGAGCGCGCTGGCGGACACGAGGCTCCAGCCGATCTTCTGCATGAAGTTCTTGAGCCCTTGGTTGATGCCGTAGTAGCTCAGCCGCTCGGACAGCTCCATCATGAGGATGAAGACGCAGACTTGGAACAGCACGTTCTTGTACTTGCGCGGACGCTCATCCCAGACGCTCGCGTACGCGGTGCTGGGCGACTCGAGCGCCGGCGACTTGATCTTGGACGTGGGCATCGCGGACGAAATTGCGAAGTGAGGACAGTCTCAGCGACAGCGCAGGAGCGAGCGGGGGGATTGGGAGCAAGCAACGCTTGCACCGTCCTTGCCGCGCTCCAGTCGTCAAAGGTGGTTCACCACGCGGAGGAGAACGCATCCTCGTTGTCTGTTTTGCACGCGACTTGAGACGAAGAACCCGCAGGTGTCGGATCCACAAACTGTTTTCAGGGTCGTGACACGCTGGACAAGTCGCTGGAATCGAGCCATCGGCTGCTGATTCTATCGTAGACATCACGCGGGCTCGGAACCATGTGAAGGTGTTGACCGCAAGGCTGTCCAAAGCTCGCTCTATTATACAACCTTGTCGAGCGGGATTACATACGCTGTAATAGGTCAGAGACCACCGGCGCAAGGGCCACGCGCGCCCTGATTAAAGCCGACCGGGCCATGCACTCGCTGGAGGTGACGCGGTGAGCTCGCCGGTGTGGATTGGGCTCCTTCACCAACGCCTTGTAGAATCGTTGGCGTGAAAGCGCGATCGACATCAGGCTCGACCGACGTACAGGACGTAGGCGCAATCGACTGGACGCGGCATCCAGCAACGGCATTGCTGCAAGAGGGTGGCAGTGCCAAGAGAGGTGGTGCCGCATCCCATTCGTCCACAGGCGTGGCACGGGGATGAGCTACTGAAAGGGTCCGCTCCGGATGTATCGGCAGATGGGGTCACTTGCTGCTCCGGGGGCTGGCGAGCACTACACAATCTGTACTTGGTCACAGCGCTTGCTTGGGCCAAAACGTACTCGGTGGTGGTGCTTGGCCTTCCCAGGATTAAAATGCCTGCACCTGCGGAAGGCCTTTAATCGCTCAAGCGGGTACCTGGACCCGGTCAAGTTGACCGCTGACTGACGAGGTATCTGCCAATCTGTATCTTACGGGATTACAGCCGTATGCTTGCTAAGCGTTCCACCTTACTTCGTTGCGCCGCAACTGAGAAAGACATCTCCATGCAGCAGAGCCTCGCTCCTCGCGGCATGGATTAGTCCGCGCAGTAAAAAAAAACGCCGTCAGTGCGAGCACGCGATTCTTGGTTGGCAGCCACCACAGCCCAACGGAAGAAGCTCGCGGGGGTCATGCGCTGCAGCTTCTGGGCATAGCGAGCTACTTTGGAGGGTTTGCAGTTGGTGAACACTGGAGCTTCGATCACCACGGCTTTCTGTGTTGACTTCCCTCAATTCACAACGAGTTGGTGTGCATAATGTGGTGATTGTGTACTTGCTGGATGACGAACAAGGCAATCGTGGAGCTGGAACACATAGCGTAGACGTTGTGTAGCAAGACTACACGCGTGGGTATGTACTTCAACGAGTACCAGACTGTACGCCACGAAGTAGCAGTATTAATAACTACGCCAATTCCAATTGGAATTTCCAAGCAGGGGTATATTTTTCGATGGAAAATGTCGCTTGCGGGCTCCCATGTGTATAGCAAGCTAGATGCTACAACTTGTAGCCTACAAGGACGCTTGGACCATAATGCATGTTCTGAAGATTTCGTGGCCGAGAAGCTGGCCAAGCCCTGTTTCTTTGTCTCGTCCAGTACCCAAGAATTTGACAAACAGCAAATGATCACAGCTGCAACCCCGATTTGACCGCACTCGTTACTTTTGTTTGTGCTTTGGGCCGCTAGCCCTTGAGGGATACCTGATAGCCCGTATAGAGGCTCCTGGATGTTTGCTCGAAACCATTTATTTTTTTAACATTGAGCGAGTTTGCCTGAACAGATTTTTATCTTGTTGCTCTTCAGCGCAGACTCCAGCGTGTTGCCACCCTGAATCGTGTTGCGACTTCGCAGGCTTTTGCTAAAGTCGCCGTGGCGTTTCCAGATAAAGCTTCGCTGCAGTAGTTTCTCTTTTTGTTGTGCATCAATAGTGTAGCCATGTTCACATTCCCTTTGCAGCCAATCGTTCGCATTCTACCAAAATGACTCGCGGCCCCAACATCCTCGTGACTGGTACGCCAGGCACGGGCAAGACGTCCATGTGCCAGCAGCTCGCGGTACGTTCCCGTTTGCACCCCATACACCACCATCACCTCCTGCGTCTTGCGCATGCAGCCATGCCCCTCTCACCTCCCAACGTTGCGTACAACCTCCGAAATCCCCGTAGGAACGCTCGCAACTGCTCACGCATCTGAACGTCGGCGACTTGGTGCGTTTTATCTCGGCTTCTACTGCGAATTGGAAGCCCGTTCAAGGCTTCCGAAGTAGACCAAGGAGTCTAGATGCTGACTGCAATGCGGCGGCGCTGTAGGTCAAGGAACGCGGGCTGCACAACGGTCGCGACGAGGAGTTCGACTGTTTCGTGCTGGACGAGGACAAGGTGTGCGATGAGATGGAGGACATGATGACCGAGGGCGGCAAGGTGGTGGACTTCCACACGTGCGACTTCTTCCCGGAACGCTGGTTCGACCTCGTGGTGGTGCTCCGTGCGGACAACACGACGCTCTTCGACCGTCTTCAGAAGCGCGGCTACTCGGAGAAGAAGGTGGCGGAGAACGTCGAGTGCGAGATCATGGAGGTCGTTCTGCAGGAGGCACGCGAGAGCTACGCGCCTGAGGTCGTGCAGGAGCTGCCGAGCCGCACGGTGGAGGACATGGAGAGCAACATCGAGCGTGTACTCACGTGGGTGCAGCACTGGATGGCGCAGCACGCGGACGACTAAACACAGCAAAGCGGTTTGATAGAGGAGCGGAAGGAGAGCTGTGGGTGGAGGGTAAGCAAGCGGTATGCTTTGTAAATCTATACAGGGGTTTCTAGGGTCCTATGCAGTGCTGGTGTTGTCTTGCGAACGGAACGACGTACGTCTAGGAGAAGCCGCCGCACCGGATTGAATCCTTGAAGGCATTGCGGCCTCGAGAAGAAGCGGGTGCAGGTGTGATCGGCGATAGAGGAGCAGCCGCCTTGCCGTTTACTGAAGTCGCTGAGAGAGCTCGAGGAGCTGACAGTTGGCAGCTCTTAAACTGGTCGAGCACCGTGCGCTGGGACGTGCCTTCCAGGACCAGGTTCTCTATAGCGCGGCGTGGTGACTTTCTTTTCTGTGTCAATGCAAACGCATACATGAGCAACTTTAGTTTTTTTTTCTGGTGGATTGTTGGCTTCTGAAGGACAATTTGACAGACCTTCGTAGGAACTTTGATCGGCGACACGGGCAGTGACCATGCTGGTTCAGGACTCGGTATTCCAGTCGCTCCCTGGATCAGAGCAACAGTTAGGAAGGGTAAACACGCGCAAACTGCCAACATACTAATGCTACGTACTCGTTCTTGCGGAAACAGATCGGACGTGCGAATAGCTACCGCGTCATTGTCGGTACGAGCCCATTCCTCTGGCATTTGATGCGTTATGCGGGTGACTTTGTCTGCGAGCTGACCTCTCTTTTCCCTCAGAAGCCGTCGCTCGTCGACTGATGCGGCAGAGCGGATTTTTGCTGGATCTGCCGGGCCAAGCTCCTTGCCGTGGAGTGCGAGCTGAAGACGCAGCGATTCTTTGAAGAACGCAGCATTTGCGGGGTCTTCTACGTACCCACGGACTGGCCGCTTCCACCAGTTCTCGAGCTGGTCCACCTTTGGGATGTCGCGCAGACGTTCAATGTCTGAGGGCTCAAACTTGAGACTCTCAAGGCGTGTATCCTGCTGTCTTCGAGCGAACAGTGCTGACTTGGTAGGCGCCCCACTACACGTCGCTCGAGCGTGCCAATGCTGAGGAGGAAGATCTAGTTCTTGCTGCCTCGGACTGCGAACAAAAGCGCCACTGCGACGGTGGGAGTCTCGAAAAAGTTTATCCGAGCGCGCAAACTTCGCGTCACACGAGAATGGGGGCTCGATGGCCAGTGCCAACGCTCGACGTTCCAGCTTCCGCGTATCCAGCAGCTCACTACGCTTGGAGACATTTGGCTACACAACCCAATCAACACGTTAGAAGACAAGAGAGCAAGATCACCACGTCCAAGCAGCTACGTACCGTTCGGAGCCAGTCGGGCGGAATCTTGACATCCAGTGTAGCCATGATAAAACACGACGTGAATTGATGTCGTTTGGGAAGCTCGGCAAAGTGGCGATCAGGGCGATTGACAATGTGGCTATCAGCTCAAACCAGCAGCGATCTCCACTTCTGAGCCGCCATCCGCGTTGCCAACATGCACGCCCAGTCCGCGAGGAAATCCGTAAAAATAGCCGCTTCAGATGACACGAAGGAGACCTCCTAGAATGCTTATTCACCGGAACGGATCAGTTGGAAGGCCACGACGTTGTACTTCGAGGCGAGACAAAGCAAAGCGACTCAGCTGCGGTCGATTTCGCACCGTGCCAGACGAATTTCGGAATTCTCGAGGAAGTGAACAGCTTTGATAGGACCAAATGCTGAAGAGTTTCTAGTGGATGTTTTCGTCGACGAAAGGGTCGTTGACGTCTCCAAGGTCCGCCATGTTTAGTACCGCTCGCGCTTCGTCGGTGAACTGCTCCGACATGTAGCCATCTTTTAACAGTTGAAGTGTCCAAGAAGGCTGGCTTGCTATCGTAATAGTTCAGATTGTGGTAAAGCAGCGGGATCACTCCCACCACCACGAGGAGCTGACACGACTTGCCATCGCCCTGTGGAAATGACAATTCCCTTCAACCGGCCACTGGTTTCCCCGACAGCGTTCACGGCGGGGTAGGACGCACATCCATTTTCAATAGAGAGCACTGGCTGAAATCTGACCGCCACCTTCTTCGTTACAGTGCAGCCTGGCAGCGGTTTCTGATGAGGGCGTCGACACATTTCGAGTGCCACAGCGACACTAGCCGCGTTTCGCCTCTGCAATCGAAAGCAGATTTGTTGACACCAATGCTGGAGTTGCTGGGTGACTTGAAAGAGGTATTCTACGCGTTTGAGAATGCCTTCATTACCCCGGAATGTACGCCAGCTTACAGAGATGGTTAACTACGCGCCAGTACTCCCATTGTAGAGCAATGTACTCCAGTATAATATTGAAACGGTGCTCATACTTCTCAATCGCAACAAGTATCAGAACCGGGAGCGACCTGTACGCGGTTCTCGTGGAAATTGTCGTCGATAATTGGACTTCAATTCAAACAAATATCGAGCTCCTGTTCCCCAATACTGTCATCACGAATGGAACGACCATTTGACTCTATCATTATTACACGCAAATGCCTGGTCCTGCACTTTTGGACTACCCAGAAGGGCAGATCTCTGGATCCGATAGCAACTCACCGACGAAACTCGAACACGGCGGATTTTGGGCGTGTACTTGACCAGACCAAAAATCTCGAGCGTTCCACGTCTATGTTACTGATCCGCGACCGGACGCCTCGACATCTTGGAAAAAAACAAATCTTTGTATAATGTGTCGTTGTTAGATCTACGGCCGGGTGCCGCCCGGCCATAGACTTGAGAACCTGTTTGCAAACCAGCAGTTCCTCCACTCCGCTTCGGACTACCACTTATCGTTAATAGAACGAATAACTGGGCGAACTTCATCACTACTTTTGCTCAGCCCGTACAGGTTGAGCAAACGGCTCATCTTTTATCGCGATCAATCGTGATGGAACTGACTCTGATAACGGAGACGACAAAAACAGCGGCGACGGCTCCAAAATGAACTGTCATGGGTGGAAATTTTCTAGAAAAGCACACTGGAAGGCTTGTACTTCTGATTTTACCAACGTTAATCGCTGATCCTTGCAAACGCGCTCCTGTTGGGATATGTACAAGCAATTGAATAAACGCTTTACAGCACTTCGCTGTCCTTGATCACCATCAACTCAGCGTCATTCATTACGGCTGTTCAGCAAGAGCGACTTGGAGCTGATAGAGCGCTTGGGCTGCTGTTGGGCGAGCTGCCGGATCGACTGCTACGCATGCCATACCAAGGTCTACTATCTTCGATGGACACGTCTCCGAGAACTCCACGCGAAGTTTCCCCTGCATCACGAGTTGCAAAATTGCCAGGTCGGACGCCTGGCGATTGCTTCCAGTGTTTGCATAGGGCAGTGCGTTTGAGTCCAGCTCCGACAGCACCACACCGAAAGAAAATACGTCTGTCTTCTCGCTGTACTTCTCCCCTGTCATCATTTCAGGTGCCATCCAGAGAGACGTGCCGATTCCAGCGGTCATGGTTCGGTCAGCACGCTCACGAGACGCGCCAAAGTCTGTCAGCTTGGCATCGAGATCTTCCGTCAGCAGAATGTTCTTGGACTTCAAGTCGCGATGAATTAACACGGGTTCGAGCGAGTGCATGTACGTTAGAGCGTGCGCGACGTGCAGTGCGATCTTCACCTTCGTGTAGTCAAACCCGACCGTCGGGTACCGGTTCAGCAGCGCTCGCAGGTCTCCCCCCTCCATCAACTGCGAGACGACGCACAAATCCGTGAGGGAATCCCAAGCCACGCCAATGAATTCAACGATCCGCGGGTGTTCCAGCGATGCCATGAGCTTCACCTCCGCCAGGAACTCGTTCACACTCTGAATCCTCTTGCGTGTCTCGGGCAGCAGCATCTTTACCGCCACGCGCTGTCCGTTGAACGTCCCCACAAACACTTCGCCGAACCCTCCTCGACTGATCCTCTGCTGCACGAGAACCTTCTCTCTCGGGATGCGCGCCGCTATAATGGCTTCATCGTTCCACAGCCCTTCGTTGGCGCTGAAATCTGAGCTTGTTGCGCCTTGCTGCGTCGACGCCGTCCTACCCTGCGACTCCTGGCCGAGCAACACCTCGCCGTACGCGTCTTTGCTGCGCCCTTCCGTGCCTTCACTTGCGCGTCCTCGTCGTTTCCTCCACCAAAAGCAAAACGCAATGAACGCCAGCACGACGATGCAGCCAACGACAATGGCTGCGATGACTCCCCCTCCCACCGACGACCCGCCCGAGCCACCACTCGAGCCTGACGTCACCGGCTGGGACGTCGTCGTGGCGTCCCCACTGCTGCTCGTGCTCGATGCTCCGACATTGACAATGGTAAAGTCCGAGCCCGTCGTGCTGGCATTGGCCCCGCCACTGCCCATACTACTGCTGTACGTCTTGGACGCACTCGTGTAGAACACGAGGCCATAGTCGCTCGAGTACCCCACGAAGCACGTCCACTCGACGTCCGAGCTGGCGACGGGGTACGTGCTCTCGACGTCGGCGCACGCGGCGTCACTGTAGAGCTGGAGCTCCACGGACAAGTCCTCATTCACGGCGGCGACGACGCTCCCGTAGGTCGAGACGTTGGGTAGCGCCCGGCACAGCCCGTCCGCGTAGAAGGCCTGGCCACTGGAGAAGCTGTCGCACGTGTTGGCGGGCGTGTACTGCTCCAGCAGGACGTAGGGCGCGTCCGCGTCGGCGAAGAGCGCGGCGGTCTCGGTCCGGTCGTTGCCGTAGCAGTCCACGCGGCTCGAGTTGGCGGCGCCGCTCTCGACCGACAACGCCGCGCAGTCCGCGAACTGGCAGCTCGCCACGTCCTCTTCGAAGATGAACTGAGGCGTCCCGGAGCACGCGTCGTCGGCGAAGTAGCTCGTGAACGAGACCGTCCGCGCCGTGGCGGAGGCGAACAGTAGCGAGCACGCGAACACGGCGGAGGACGCCATCAGGAAGCTCCACCTGTGCTGGAAGGTTGCAATTGCGCAATGACCGGCGGCTGGCTAAAGTGACTGACGCTTTCTTCGCGTGCACATGGGTACACTCACTTCGTTTTTTTGATGGACGACCAGGAAAGGAATGCACTGCTTTGATTTACTTTAACTAACGCCGTGCCTACATGTACACTCTGGATTCAGCACATACAGTGCTGGCCAATAGGATAGCACACCTCTGTTTTTCCCATCTAACTATGTCACTCCCGTGAGTTTTTCACTCGAACTTTCACCAATTAAAGCGGTTTTCGCACTGAAGCAGCCAACCAAAATAGAGCACAACCAGTGCAATATTGAGCTACTTTTTATACACATGTTTCTCAATGCGGTTGCTTGGTTTCAGTATGACAATTATGTACAAAATGTGTACACCATATGGGTTTGTATGGGTGTTGAAGTAAAATACTCTTTCCTGGATAACAATTCGCCCCCTTGCAACGAGCAAGCAGATTTATTAATGCAAAAGCCTTACTAGCTACTATTATATGGGTTAGGAGTCTGTAGACCGTTTCAGTTGCGTGCATCATTCGCAGAGATGCCCTCATCTCTCTTTCACACATCATAAAAGCATTTCCTATACAAAATGGGTACTGATACACACATTATTTTTCTTGCCCTCGTAAAGGCTACAAGGAGGGTCAGCTACGATTCACACGTTGCAAACGGCCTCTAAAGTAAGTAGATATGACTAAAGTGCTAGATAAACCACTCACACAGCGCTCCCGGTGGGCCGGGCCCAACCAAAGCGCGATCGTGCACAAAAAAGTCCCTTGGACACTATCCAAGGGCAGCGAGCCGGTCCCCGAGCAGATGGTCGAGGTCTACCATGGTAACGACGATGAAATAGCTGAACCCTGATGTGGTAGCTGGCCGACAATCGGCAGACAAGCTGAAGCACATACATGTATTCATGTTTAACAAGTCATCTCCTCGAATTACTAGTAAAACGCGAGCAGCATCAACATTGCTATTAATAACACCAATACATTTCCTTTCCTATTCTCTTTCTAGACATTTTACCTTTCCCCCTAGGAATTGAAAGAACCACCAGTGCCAAGCCAGGCATTTATTCGACGACACTAGCTGTGCATTCAAAGCGCGTCCAGCACTACCGATAGCGTACAGTAGTCTTCCGAGTTACAAGTCTCTGCAACTGAGTCGAGAATTGTGGAGAATGGACTTTTGGGGCACCATGCATGCATCATCAATCTGAAGCAGCTTGATCAGTCCTGCTGAACGAGCACACTCGATCGTTCGCGATAAACCCCAGCTGCGTGGCTGGCGCTTCGAATGTAGGGAGTACCTCGCCGTCAACGGTTTTCAAGTCAGTAAAGGAGATGGGGCCTTTGCGATGACAGAGTAGTACACGCAGGTAGTAACGCTCCCTATCTTGAATAAACACGTGGGTGATGCGTCCAATGGCTGCTTGGGACCTCGTACACTGGATCCAAACCTTCTGGGTAGCATTCCATGAGAACGTTTTTGGAATTTCCTGGTGCAGCATTGTCTTCGCAATCTGATACTGTGGATCCTCACTCGCACACAGATCGAAGAAGCTGGTCGGCATACTCCTTTTCGCACGCTCCAGGACCTCACGCGGGGAGTTAGCGGGGCAAAACGTAACCATCTCACAGTCTTCCAAGTGCACCGTGAGCGTTGTAACCGAGTGTGTTATGCCCTGGATCTCGAGCGCCATGATACGCATGCATCCCTCTACGGGGGAGATGTACCTGGCGTTGAGATATCTCAAGACCTCATTAGGCTCTTCGCGCGACTCGTGGGGGTCACGCACAACCTCGATGGTCATCACTGCTTTGTCGGATCCTTTGGTGACGTACTTGTACAGATACTTGACCACTTTAATCGATGTACACATCTCCACCTTGATGTGGCAGTTGTACTTTTGGCAGAGGTATGCGTTGTACGCAACCACCCAGTGGTTTACCGTCTCATTGTCGTAGACCTTCCCGTTATGTTCCAACACACCGGGTTCACGTTTCCGCCACCTATACTCCGAATACCCGTCTTGGTTAGCTCGCGTTACCTCCACCAACGGCTTAGAATATCCCTTAGAGTATTTTCCGTCCTTCATACAGGGCGACGTAGGATACGCAGCTCCACACGGTCCGTGCATCATGGAGGTCATGACGGTGTCAAAGAGATCAGGGTTGATGTCCTTGTCGAGCACCTCAGCAGACACCCACTTGTCAATAAGATGCCGCACTCGAGGTTTGCCCTATCATCCACGATGAGTAGTATATGAGCACGTGGGAGACCGTGCTTCTAGACCTCCACGACATATACGCCCGAAGACGCCCTGGTCTAAATTATTCAGCTCTGCTTTCAGTTTTTGATGCCAGACGCGAGCAACAATGTCGGGTCGACATTGAGCAGTCTGGATAATGTCAGGAAGCTTCTCCAGGATCTCCACCCGCTTCGGACTGCATATAGTGGTCACGAATACGTCAGGCGAACCGTACTCACGGACAATAGTCATGGCGTCTTGGTACGTGTTGTACATGTACCGCGGACCTCTTACATGCGAAGTAGGAAGAATGATACGCTTGCCAATCTGGCCCAAAAAGTCTCCGCCGCCGGAATCTTGGTCCGGATGGACCAACCTTTCACTCTCACTATCATACTCGGCTAGAAGCGCTTCCCCGTCACCCAGAGTGACTGCGTCCTCATTGAGCAAGGCATCCCGAATACCGTGGTAAAGGTCCACCCGGATGGTTTTCTGGTTTTTAGCTGCCCATCGTAGTTGCTCCTATTCGCACTTGGCTCGCTGATCAACGCAATACTGTTGAAATAGACGCCCGCCCTGGTGAAGCGCAGATTGGTCGTCGGCTTTCTGGAAGAGTCTATACGCGGTGTGCTCGCGCAGAGCCATCTTCCGCTTATTTCTGTACTTAGCTCCGTTGGCACACAGGTTTGTGAACGTCCTCCCGGTTTCGCCGTATGGAAACAACAATGGGTACTGTAAAGGGTCGTAGTCAGCGTGTGTCTCCCAAAGTCGAAAGGGGCGGTGATCCCTCGCGTAGATGCAAATATCACGTGGTTGAGCCAGGTTTCCGTCATCAATCACAGCCGCTGCAACTTCCGAAGTCGTAGGCAAGTTGTAGGTCCCGGGTTACGAGGTTCTCGAGTGCAGGCGGTACTCAGTGTCTTGCACTTGCACGTCTCTTGCTCTGTCCGCAGTTTGAGCGGCTCGTTGGATAGCCTCGCGCTCACGATTCAGCTGCCGAACGCTGCCGTGGTCTTCGTCCATCTGCGCTTCTCTCCGTGCTCAATGCCGCTTTCTGTCTCTTGTTCTTGAACACTCTTTCTGAGAAGTCGACATGTTCGCTCAGCATTGCGTGCTCGCCCAGCACCTCCCTATCTGGAGCCGATACGGTCTCGGCAGCAGCCTGTTCTGTCTCTGCGATGCGTTGTTCTTCGGCATTGGAAGCAGCGAAGCGGCGCTGATGCTCTGCAGGATCATCTTCTTTGTGCTTACCCTCTTCCTCGACGGTAGACCGTTCGAATGTGGGGGCGTGTGCCACGGTGGTTGGCGGAATCCCTGCCTCGTGTTCGGTTATGGCTAGTGCTACCAATTCCTTGTCCAAGTTGCGCTGCGCGTAGACTCGGCGTTTCTTGCGCATTCTCTTTCAGCGGGGTCACCTGGCTCATCGGGGGTCATGTTAATGCGCACGGCTTTCAAAAGCTCGCTCCGTGAACGCTTGCGTTTACCGACCATGGCTCACTACAGCGCGAAATAAAGTTACGTGCTGCGTTAGACAGAGTCCAAGTACACTATACGTAGCAGGAGTTGATGATGTTGCTGGTGTTGCTGACTTGGATTGGATCTGGACATCTGGCGACGACGGTACTAACTGTATGATTTCGTCAGGGCACGTATCAAGCACGACGCACCAGCTACCCCTTCGATGAAACCTCCCTCCCGAGCAGCAGAAGCTCCAGTATTATTCAGAATTGCACGCGATCCGTGGTCCCATGCGATAGTAGAACATCGCATTAGCCGGTTGTACCCAGTTCTTTTGTTTTTGCCCCTCACCTCCACCGTTACCCCTGAAGCACTCAGGATTTAGCGCAACGTCTCAATACCATTGGAGTCGAAGCTTCCATTTCTGTGCTGAAGCGCGAGCAGTTACCACTTTTTTTCGGGTCGCTTCCTTTGTCGACCGTGGTTAACTGTCGGCGTGATACCACTGGACTTCGCGGTCCAGGCAATGAACCTTTTAGGTTGAGAAGGGGTAATGGGTCAGATTTCTGAGACTTTTTTTTTTGTGTGAACAGGGCCTCCCTTGGCATCATAGATATTAAAGGGACGCACAGACCAAAGTCCGCATTAATTCTGAACAATACATAGAGCTAATGGAACCGTAGAAAGGAGGGTACCGACAGGACAACACAGTGAACGCCGTACCGTCTACCACTCCTCTCGTCCTCATTATAGTGAGAACCGCTGTCTATTTGGATTAAAATTACACGGGTGGTGCCAGCTCCCGTGAATGTAACACCGATCACTTTCCCACAGCCACGGACTTTGCAGTCTGGAGCGGTATTCGTTTCAGAATGGTGCAGTCGGATATTCTGGGTTTGTGCCGGGTAGTACTGCAGTCTTCGTGTGATATCCTTTTGCACATTCATGAGAGCGGCATGGTCGCGTGGGCCAATGAGCCCATCATGGCCAGCTCAACCGGTTCGCAGTCGGGTTTGTGGTCAATGGACCGGGTATTGCCATATAAAGAGCAAGTATATTTTAAACACTGTCAATTTACGTATGCTTCTCTCGCAGAGTGGGCGGGAGGGTTAATACTCTTCGCATGGCAAAATCCACTATTTCGTAAATCCCTAAAGCACGGCGACCCCCAGCCGGAATGGCCCCGCTGAGACTACACTTTCCCCTAAACAGCCCCGGGAGCCTCGGCCTACATGGTCAAGTTCCACACGCTCAAAAGTCTGAACGACTTACTGCAAACCAACGGAAGCGCTGTAGCCGACTTCGATCTTCCGCAGCTGTATGAGTTCCCGGCTTTGGTGCTGGATGCGCTTCTCCAAAACAACCTCATTCGCCGCGAAATGGAGGGATACGACCACACCGTGCTCCAAGAGACGGTAGCCCTTGAGGACCAGCTGAACGCAGGACAGAGAGCTATCTACGACATAATTATCGAAGCTACCGAAACACCGGTTCCTGGCAACAAGCTGTTCTTCGTTGATGGGCTCGGAGGTACAGGGAAATCTACGCTACTGAAGCATATTCTCGCGAAGGTGCGGCTGTCGGGCAAAATTGCGATTGTAGTGGCGTCGAGCGGGATTGCCTCGCTGCTGCTCATGGGTGGGCGTACTGCCCACTCTGCGTTCAAGATCCCGCTGAAGCTGAACGACAAGTCGACGTGCTCCATCTACAAGCAGTCCCACTTGAGGGCCTTGATTCGAGAGGCCCGCTTGGCCATCTGGGACGAAGCACCCATGACGCACTGACACGCCTTTGAGGCCGTCGACTGGTCCTTGCGCGATCTGATGGACAATGATGAAGAACCGGTTGGAGGAAAAGTATTTGTGCTTTCGGATGACTTCTGCCAGATTCTACCAGTCGTAGTGAGAGGAACACCCACTGAAACGATCGACGCCTGCCTCAAGTCTTCTACGCTGTGGCCTCAATTTCACCAGCTTCATTGGACGGAGAACATGCGAGTTCGGTTGGCCCAAGGCCAGCTATCCCGAGGATCGTCCTCATCAGTGATGGCGATGCGCGCGAGTTCCCCTTCCGTTTGCGCTGTGAACAGTTTCCAGTTCAGCCCGCCTTCGCGATGACGATGAACAAGGCGCAAAGACAAACGGTGCTGAACCTGGGGCTGTACCTGTCGACACCCTGTTTCTCACACGGCCAGCTGTACGTGGCACTGTCGAGAGTGACGACCAGGGACAGATTCAAGGCGCTGATCGAGTATCCGGAGCTAGAGGAGGACGACGGCGCGTACTCGGACAACATAGTGTACAGGCAGATATTCGCCACGAATTGAGGAGGTAGCGCAGCTCTCCATAACATTCAATGTTACTTTTTTCACAACACACTTCAGCCTTGGCACCCGCCGAGCAAAGCGAAGGCAGGAACTGCTGGTAGTTGAGCGAGCTGGAACAGCGAAGCGCAAACGGATTGGGACCCCGCATTGCCCCAGCGCCCGGAAAGCGGGCGCCACTCAGCTAGTCTAAACAACTACGACAGCAGTCTGTCCGTGTGTGTGTCTGAAGCCCCCGGCGAAAAAATACCCATTGGCTAATATAGCTGCCGAGTGCAGCGAAGGTGGCTCCGATTGGACAAAATGCTGTCGTCTGCTGCTGAGCGAAGCGAAGGCGGCGCCCATTCGCTGATTGTTTTTGACAACGGGAGATGATTGGGTGATAATATAATTATGTGGACTACACTTTCGTACTTTTGGGGAAATGTGTTATCGCCCCATTTTGAATTCGGACGAGCGCGGCGGCTCCACGAGAACAAGGTACGCTGCGTGTATATATGTTAGTTAGCATCCACCGAACACACACAGATCATCCTTTGCCTGACCTTCTAAGGCCCGGTACGTGTACACGAAGTCCTGGGAGAGGTCACCAAAAAATTGGTTCCACAAGCTGCGAACCTCCGACACTTGGGAGTACATAATAAACGTCGCGAAAATCTGTCGAAGCTGGTACGGCATCCGGAACTGAGACGCTTCTGTCATACAGGTGACCCATTCCGAATCGTCCTGCAGATAGCCGGCGTGGAGAGCAGCATCGCGGTACGAAGTGTAAATAACGCCATCTACGGTTCCTAGGTCTTCAAAGGACGTCGGGCCCTTGCGGTGCATAGCAACACACGCATGTAGAACCTCTCCCACTCCGTTGGCGTGGCGTGGATCATTTGACCGAGCGCGGCCTAGTACTGTTTGCGGCGCACCCAGCGCATGGTTTCCGCGTCCCACCGGAAGAGCTTGGGTGTATCCTGATACACCATGGTCTTCGCCACTTGATATTCAGGGGCCTCGCTGGCATACAACTCAACGAAG